>JBBYHM010000004.1:533604-546150 GCA_038381775.1 Adansonia rubrostipa | reverse complement strand
TATTTTTTTTTGTATATATATATATATATATATATATATATATATATATATATATGTTGTTAGTTATATTTTTGTCAAGCCATGGACATGTTATGGAAACATTCAAGTTAAACCAATACAATCTCATAAATGATTTTTTTTTCTACCTTTTACTAATTGAAAGTAATTATAAAATCATAGTTTTTATAAAAAGATTAGTAAATATTTTACTGAATATTTAATTTTTATTAGTATTGCGAATAACTTTTTTTTTATATCATACTTAACTTATTTAAAATTAAAAATTCAGTACTTATGTTGTCAACATTAAATTTGTTCATTAAATAATGCAACTTTAATTTATAATAATAATTTTAAGGGGTGGTATGTACCTCTCATCTTTCTTGATATATAAAAGAGTAAAAAATGTGTGCCAAAATAGAGTAAATATTATGTGCAATGACTATTGGATGGGCTCCTCTATAATGGTTTTAGGTCCTACCTTAATTGCTAGTATATATAAACATTCTCTTCTCATTGATTGCTAATTTTACTAAAGGTTTTTTTTTTTTTTTGGTGTGTGTACATGCATGCGCTGTCCATCTTGTACATGCTCTAAAAGAGTTTTAATTGGTTTTATCAAACTTGAAAATATACAACTTTTTTTTAGTACAAAAGGGGTTACAATTTAAGAATAAAAAAATAATCGTATAGGTTGACGCTCAAATTTCAAACCCGTTGGATGTCAATTTTTTAAGAATAGTTGTATAAATTAACATAAATAAACCTGAGTTCAAATATAGAACTTCTTGTTCAGACTATTCTTACCCCCAAATGGTTATGCACTAGCAAACATTTTGAAATTTCAACATAACAACTCTGGCTTCCATGGCATTCCTACAAAATGACATTCACTTTCACCTACACCGTGGTTAGTGAGCATTTGACTACTTTGAAGTTGGATTCCATGAAGAAAAACTCAGAAATATTGTGCCCCCAATTATGACAATTAGCTGAAATAACAGAAGCAGAAGCAAGGTGTTCTCTTCCAACTTCCAAGGACAAATTCTAATGAGTTCTATATAGTTCAATATTAATGTTTTGCATTAAGCCATATATGGCATTTACTTTACTAGTCTACATTTTGTTTCTACATTTCCTAGAGCTTAATCCTGCAGTTTTAAGGAACAAAGGGTTTGCGATAGGCTGAGAAAAGAAAATTGATGATTTAGGCCCCAAATATTTGGTACTTGGAATTATACATCTGTCACATGCTACTCTATATTACCTTTGTTGAACATGAGTACATTTTCAATATAGGTATGTTCAATTTGTTAGAAGTTTTTCATATATTTGAAGCTCGTACCTATGTTCCAATATGTATCTGGTTTTGTACACAATTACAACAAGAAAAATGAAAAATCCAGATAATATAGATGCTGCATATTGATGTCTAACGGGCTATGGATGCAGCAAGTGAAACTAGGAAAAAGGAAAAGCATGAATTATTGCCACATTTTGTATATTGTGTTAATTTTTAGTGTGACTTACCACAGAAGGTCAAGTTGAACGAGTGCCATTGCCACTTACTCTTTTTTGCCTCCTCTTTTGAGTTCCCAAAGAGTCAAAGACATGAAAGTACCTGTTCCATTAATTTCCTTTTAAAACAAGCCTCAAAGTGATTGACTTTGGCCTGTGGTTGACCAATTGAAAACTATCCCAAGAGATTTATGCAGACCAAGAAACTGTCCCAGACAAATTTTTTACTTTTTTTTTTTTTTGGGGGGGGATTATTCAGAAAAGAAATTTAATATTGGAATCATTGTGGCAACTTGGCTAGTTAGCAGACCGCAGAGTAGATGGCAGATGTATTCTGGCCTTTTGGACTTGACATAGAAATGCTATGTTGAAAAGAACATGGCATTACATTGGCCATGGTGAATATTAAATAACTTAAATTCTATGAAACTGATTAATCGGAGATCAGATAAATCGACTCTAGAAATACAAAATTAGTGCAGATATGCTTCTTTTCACTTGGTAATCCTCATGGATAACAAGCCAGCTGGTTTTATGCACTATTTCCTTGTCTATATGTATTCTCTATATAATTAAGGACAGAAATTTTCAACTGTGATTATTTTTCATTCCATAAGCTTGATGTTGAAGATGGGATAATTATTATCAGATAAAGAATAAGTAACCATATCTTAAAGCCTACAACAATTCCTATTCATTTGGGAAATAATTGAAAATTTTAAGAAAATCTGATTGCCTATAGCCCAAGGATTCATCAGATGAATGCTTGAGTCAAAGAATGCTTTGGTAGAATCTCTGATGAAGGCTTTCTTGCATTCGCAAAGTCTTACTTGGGCTTTCGAAGGATCAGTTTCATATATGGGATCACTTGTTTATTAACTATCTTATTACAAGAAATCTTTATAAGCAATTACCTATTTCTCAGTTGGTTAAACTTCACAATTCAACTGCATTCAATTTCTATCTCACTGCTTTATAATGTAATATGGAAGCCAAGCTGTGCGCAGTGTATGTATAGAACATTATTCTGAAACAATTGATCTTTTCCAAGTTAGTTAGCTTAAAGTACCTATTTCAATTGGATATTTGTCAAATTATGCATTGTTTGAGCAATAACTATGAAACATTTAAGTTACTTTTTTGGCTTAATCTATACTCTTGGCAAGCTGTTTTTGAATCTGCGCTCAGAGCCTTGGATGTAGGATACCATCCACTGTTTTATTCTTTGCTTGGTTTTTGAAGCAATGCTGTGAAACCTGAATCCCTAGATAAGGTACTTGGGGCAGTTGTGCTTTTCACATTATCACAATCTAAGTTACTCAAACCCCGGTGTAAGTGTCGAACATGAGAATGTGTCCGACATATATATATTCAACTTTTTTAAAAATTTTATGTATTAGAGGGTTTTTGAAGTATTATACCCCATACCTATGTCCCGATATGCGTTGAACACAGATGCTTAAAAAAAAAATAAAGAGTCAAGTAACAAAAATCACAATCAAATACGAATAACCGAACCTGGAAAATATCCTTTGCAGTCAGTAATATGGAGGGATCCTTCATGAAAAGGGGCAGATTGATATGAAATTATTCACATCTTTGGGTAATGTCCCTTTTCTGGCAGTGGAAAGGGGTCCATCTAAAGTGAAAATCACAAGCTTCTTGAGTTGGACCTGACCCGTAAGACCAACATGGGATGTGACCCAACCCTATGGAAAATACCATCTGGAATCCATGGAAGTGAAATTCTTCTTCTTCTTTTTTTTTGGCTCTAGCACATTGTTTGGTACTAAAAGCATAGTATGTCTTTCTTTTATTACTCGGATTTAAGCATGTGTGTCAAATACAAGTATATATTTGATATATATATTTAATTTATTATAAATTTTTTTCATATCTTTTAAAAATCTTTAAAAAAAATCACATCTTTATATTTATATTCAAAATGTATCAGACACAAATGCAAGTTCGAAACAAAATAGTCTGTTTCATTTTTTGCTTGATATTGTAAATTAAAGTTTTAATGCTTCATCATCAGGTAACAACCTTTTTCATTGGCAAATATAGAGACAGCCACTCGTGTGAACTTTAGAGCTGAAAAGTGCAGTCCTTTTGGAAAGAAAGCTTTGCCCTGGTTAAAGCAACACAGCAGTCTAAGATCCTTGGAAAGGTACACTGACGAGTGCAATATTAGGAATCAATTCTTTCATACTGATTACTAACTAGGGAATGAGAAAAGGTGGACACTGAGAAACATCAGGGCTCCATTATACAGTCACACATGCAAGCAATCAAAGATCCCCCAACTTATCACGGGTCCCATCCAACATAATTTAGAGATCAAGTCAATGACTTCACTCTAAAATCACCGAGTGAGTTAACTTTTTATCATCTTTTTCACTAGATTCTCAGATTCTTTTCACATATCCTAAGTATTCTTTAACTTCGAATGATTTCCTACTAGCTGTCATTCAGAGCTAGTCAAATTGTCTTTGTTTTGACAAGGAAGTTGGCACCCCTCAGCCTTCAATAGTAGTAACATAACATTTGCATGGGCTGGTGAATGTGTTAAATCAGATAATAATGTAACATTGAATGACATTTGTAGGTTTGTCTTATATCAAAACCAAGAAGTGAAACTAATAGTATTGCCCTACACCCAATTTGATTTGTTTTGACTTCACATGTTGCTTATAATACAACTTGTTATTTTTATATGTTGTCATATCTGAAAGTTTGTGAGTTGGGAAACTATGAGATAATAGTTGTTTCACTTGTATTTAGCTGTCAGCATACAGTGCTCCAAGAGCCAAACCTACAACACTTTGGGCCTTTTTCTTTCTTTTTTCTTCGTTTTTATTTTCATGCATTTAATTATAACAAATATCAAGCTTTTCTTCTTTACATAAAAACAAAATAAAAAGGTTTTGAAACTGAAGAAACACATAAGCAAAAAAGGTTCCCTTGCGTAGCTATAACCATTTTTGTTTTTTTATTACTTTAACCCCCTTGCAGGATTTGACGAAGATGAGTAAAGTAGAGAGGATGCTGAGAAGCTGGAGTTATTGCTTTTCGAATACAAGCTAGGTGTTTTCGGTTTCGATGATGATGTTGCTTGAACTCCACTTGAGTTCTTGTTTTCCTTGGTATCAATTGCTGGTGATCCCTTGAGTAGCACGTCAACCTTTGCATACTCCTCTCTTTCATGTTTAATCTCCTTGAGCATTGCTGCCACATCTCTCATGGTTGGTCTTTCATCAGGGCATGAATTTACACACAACAAGGCTACACCTAAAGCTTGCATCATTTCCTCGATTTCTGACTCCGGCCGAGATAGTAGGCTAAGATCAAGTACTTCAATTCCTCCTCTCTTTTGTCTAACCCAATCTGCTACATGCAGCCCATCTGGTATCGTCGGATCGATTGGTTGCTTCCCTGTCAAGACTTCCAAGACAACCACACCATAGCTATAAACATCACTTTTCTCTGTAATCTTCATCATGTAACCATATTCTGCCAAGAAGCAGTAAATAGTTAGGCTCAAGTTTGCTACAAAATGACCTTGCATGATTAGTTAGCCAAGCACTGGAAGAATTAATTGGACTTTTCTATATGAAGAAGCTACATTTTAACTGTTTAACTTTAAAGTAAATGCTTAAGAATAAATTTTGTCAAGGAAAATATACAGCAATTGAAAATTATAAAAAAAAAATAAAAAAAGTGCAGTAGACAAGAAAATAAGACCTGGAAAAGATTGAATTGCATGAAGCTGTAGTTAATTGGAAGAAATCTTACCAGGAGCAATATATCCATAAGAACCTGCAACAGTGTTGGAGGAGCGGGCAAAATCGCCATCATCTACAAGCTTAGCAAGGCCAAAATCAGCAATGTAAGGTTCAAACTCAAGGCCAATTAGGATATTGTTAGCCTTGATGTCCCTATGAACAATTGGAGGGACACAGTCATGGTGCAAGTAAGCAAGGCCTTGTGCTGCTCCCAACAAAATTTGGTACCTAAGTTCCCATTCCAAAGCATTCCCAGTTCTTTCATGGAGGAGACTTCCCAAGCTTCCATTAGGCATATAATCATACATGAGTAATCTTGTATTTCGGTTCCAGCAACAGCCCAAAAACCTAACTATGTTCTTATGACGGATTGAACCAAGTGTTTTCACCTCTGCAGAGAAGGAATCGCGGACCCCACTTTTGTCATCGTTGCATCCATTGGATGGTGTTGTTGCTGTTGGCCAGAGCTTCTTCACTGCAATAACTTCTCCATTGTCCATATCAGCACGATAAACAACCCCCGAACACCCTTTTCCGATCACATTGGAATCCACCAGGCATTTCAAAACTTGCTCCACTGAGAAATTTAACTTCTGGAAGGGAGTGAATTGCCATGGCCATGAGTCGCCCAACTCCGAATCATCATCTCTAATGGTTTTTCGAGCCCTTATAATTGCGATTGTGCCCATAATAACCATTGCCACTGCAAGGATGATCAACAATGCAATTGCTAGTTTAAGCCTCCGTGACCGCCTTACATCATTTTCAGTTCTTAATAATCCTGCCCTGCCATCACTACCCGAGAAGCAAGAGTCCCAGGATGTAGGACATAGGCCTCGATTTCCAGCCAGGTTTGCTGGTGGTAACTGCCTAAAAAGCTTGCTGTCAGGCAGATAACCTGCAAAGTTATTGTAGGAGATGTTTAGAGAAACAAGATTATCAAGCCCTGCAAATGGAGCCAAGTCTCCTTCAAGCTTGTTGTGGGAAATGTCCAGTATGGAAAGCTTGCTAAGTGCAGATATTTGAGGTGGGATTGTCCCTGTGAGTCCATTGCAACTCAAGTTAAGAGCAATCTCAAGGGCTTCTATTCGACCAAGTTCCAAGGGGATGCCACCAGTGAGCTCATTGCTGCTAAGGTCAAGCAACTGGAGACTTGAGCAGAGGCCAATAGCAGAAGGTATAGATCCAGACAAGGAATTCTTGCTTAAAATTAGCTTATTCAATGACACAAGACGGCCCAAGCTTGCTGGTATTTGGCCATCAAATTGATTGATGGAGGCATCCAACACCTGGAGGTCAGATAGAGATGACAGTGAATCAGGAAGGGGACCCTGTAGAATGTTGTTGCTGAGGTCTATCATTTGCAACTCTGTACAACCCCCAATCTCATATGGAACACGTCCAGAAAGCCTGTTGCTAGACAAATCAAGAAAATTTAAGCTTTTGAGGCTTCCAATTCCTCTAGGAATGACACCAGTGATCCTGTTGTTACCAAGCCTTAAGCGCAGAAGGGAGCTGCAATTACCGATCTCTGGCGGTATAGAACCCGAAATATCATTGGAAATAACTAGAAGCTTTGTCAGGTTCCGGAGTTGAAACAGGCCAGGAGGAATGCTACCAGTTAGAGAATTGTGTGACAAATCCAATGCTTGAAGATCAGTACAGCTAGACAAAGATGAAGGAATGCTTCCTTCGAGCTGGTTTTGCCAGGCAAAGAAAACAGTAAGCTTTGACAACTTTCCAAGCTCTGGTGGGATCAAACCTGAAATCTGGTTTGCATCAAGCTGCAATTGAAGAAGATTACTAGCATTGGAGAGATTTGAAGGTATTGAACCAGAGACATTGTTATTGCTAATCATAAACTCTTGAAGCTCCGAAAGACCCCCCAAAGACGAAGGTATGATTCCAGATAAAGAATTCAAAGAAAGATCAATATTTATCAATCTACTACAATTGCCAATCTCTTCTGGAATACTCCCAACAAGACTATTTTGCCACAAGAACAGTTGTTCAAGCTTTTCAAGTTTACCAATCTGTGCTGGTATCGATCCTGATAGACTGTTTTCATAAAGATACAAGTTTACAAGCTCAGAGCAGTTACCTATTTCAGGAGGAATCTCACCAGAAAGCATTGTGGTATATATAGACAATGTTTGAAGCTTGGTTAGCATCCCAAGCGAGGCTGGTAAAGAACCTGAAACTCTTGTATCAGCTAGACCCAAGACAGTCAAGTTGCTGCATTCTCCAAGCTCATCAGGAATTCTTCCAACAATATCTTTGTTCCCTCCAGCTCGAAGGACTTCAAGAAGAGACAATTTTCCAAGCTCAGCAGGGATAGCCCCTCCTAGAAGGTTATCATAAAGCTCTATAGTCCTGAGCCTTTTGCAGTTACTTAGCTCAACTGGGATTTTCCCGGTTAGCTGATTAGAGTTCAAAATCAAGTTCTCAAGATATTGGAGCCTACCGATCCTTGCAGGGATGGAGCCAACCAGACTGTTGGAGCTAAGTTTAATGGTAGTAAGTTCTGTACAATAACCAATGTCAACTGGGATAGTGCCAGTGAGATTTGCACCATAGATGACTAGTCTTTTGAGAGATTGAAAAGCAGAGAGATTGGTTGGTAAAGGAACCTCAAGAGGGACTGACTGTATATTGATGTCAGTGACATAACCTTGTGGGGAGCATTTTATGTAGGTCCAGTTGCATGGGTTGGAGTCAAGATTATTCCAGTTAGAAAAAGACGAAAGCGGAGTCGCAGAAGATTGTAACCATGAAAAAAGAATGGAAGATTCATGGTTTGGAGCTGCAAAAGTTGTAGCAGTAAAGAAAAAGAAAAGAAATGAGATAAAGAATGATGAAGAAGAGAGGTTGTAGGAGAAGAAGAAGAAGAAGAAGAAAGATTGCCTCGAGCTGGGCATCGACATTTGCCTCAATTTCCAAACCTTTCTTCTTGGTTTTGCATCATTGGGTTTTGCTTCTTCTCTTTCTCTGTGCTTCATTCTTTCGCATTCTCTCTCTCTCTCTCACACTATATTTCTTGCTTGCTTTGAACTCAAAACTCAAAAAAAAACTATTTGGGCTTTACGTAATTTTCTAATACTAAACTATCCAAACAAAAACACTTAAACTAAACAATATTTAAAAAAAAAAAAAAAGTTGAATTAAACAAATGAAGAAAAGCAAAGCCTAGAGATCAACAAAACTGCACAACCGCCCACCTCCTTCACCACCCCCCACACACCTCCTAGGATGCTTCTCTTAGTCTCACGCGCAACAAGGAGACACCCACCTTTGCCCATAACCTCAGATATCTTTCTGCATCTCTCAATAGTTTAATCAGGGATGCTAAGTCAGTCACCATGGATAAAAAAACAAATGAAAAGTTATAGTAATAATATATATGCTTTTGAAGATTTTGTTTCATATATATTAATTATAGATGGGATATCAGTTTTTTTTACTCTATTGCAATATATATTTACAGTATAAATGAGGAAAAGTGTGTGGCAGTTAGCTCCAGCTTCAAGTATGCCACTAAGTGTTTCCTGTCCTCCACCCCCCCAACCCCATTTTTGCAGTTTTTTTTTTATTTTAATTACAGAAAAGGACATTAGGCTTACTCTTTCCCATTCTCGTCCCAGGAAGCTTTTCTGGGTTCAGTTACAAAACTGAGTTGGCTCTTTTCTAATCAACCATCCGTTTACATGTTGCCACCTCCTCTTGCTCCTAACCTTCTCGAGGCTTCACCCTTTCTGGGTGCATGCACATTTCCGATTGAGCTTGTCATCTAATTTCTCTGATTTGCTGTTTTCTTCTTAACTATATCGAGTCGGTTTATATGATTATTTATAAAAAAAATTATATTTAATAAATTTAAATTTTAAATTTTAATATTTATAATTGTTTTTCTTATCTCAACTTACAATCTTTTTTATAAAAAATATATATCTATATATATTAGATTTGGTTTGGCATCGCCAAGACATTAGATTTTTGGTTATGGTACCACATGATAATTGTTATGCTCAAAAAAATTTATTAATTATTATAACATTTTTGACCCCTAATTTAATCTAATTTTTATCGTACATATTTTAAATTTGATTTCTACCATTTTTACACTCTTACTTATTCCCACGTTAGTCTCCTTCATAAAAAACATTTACTATACCTTTGATGCTGTCTTAGGATTGTCATAATTAAGCATAAAAAGTTATTAACTACAACTATACAGGGAAAGATAAATATTGATGGTTTTACACACATTACTACCTTTTGATAATGAAATAATAAGGTGACTAACTAATTTAAGTTTGAAAAAGATTGCTTTCTAATATTGTGAAAAAATTCGAAAACGACTTTAAATTGTTTATTTTTATTTTTCAACAAAACAAGGGTTTTCAATTGTTTATACTATTTTATTCATCACATCAAGAATAACAAGTCAAGATAGGGAATGAAAAACATTTTCCCAGATCAAAATTTGGCCCTTAGTTATGAACACCGACAATATGTCTGTTTAAAAAAAAAAATTAAAAGGAAAAAGAGAATATGTCTGATGGCAAAAACACTAAAAGTGGATAATTTGTGTTTACTTTGCTTTTTATTGGATGGTTAAAGACGGTTTACTTTGTTTTATTTTATTTTATTTTTGCAGTTAAGTCTTAATAACATCTAATTCATGACAAATTTACCGCTTTTGAAATTTACCCAAATAACTGTTCTTGAATTTTTTTTTATGTGGTCAAGGTATTTTTAAGCTTTTTTTTAATATAATATCCGTTCGAGAATATTTTCAAAGAATATTAATGATATTTATCTTACATATCGATTACGTGCATTTAAAATTTTTTTAAAATATTTTTTATAAAAAGCAAATCAAACTACTTTTTCGTATCAAACTCTATTATCAGAAAGATATTTAGCATTAACGTATTATAGGCAAACTAACCACTTTTAAGAAAGGACTGAAGAATTTGCGATGTTCATACCGTATCATTTAATATAAACTAGTTCCTATATTATAAAAGAAAAAAAAAGTTAAGTAATTTGATCATTATATTTTTAAAATTGAAGTAAAAAAAAAGGTAAAAAATCAATAATTGAAATAATATTTATTGTGAAAAAACTGACAGGGTATTTAATTTATGTTAAAATAATGATTTGTACCGTTAATATTAGCATGCATTTCAATATAATTAAACCGTAAATATTATCATTTTAACAGAAATCACATGTAAAGTCGGTTTTTTTTACGACAAATATTAAATTAGTTATTAATTTTACATTTTTACTTTATTATAAAGATTAAATTATCGAAATCTTTAATATAAGAATCAATTTGTATAAAAAAATACGATAACGAAAACTTTTTAAGTATTTTGAGAGCCAAGAAAATGTATGATAAGTATGATAGTACCAGTTTTAGTGCTTGATTTTAAATAGTTAGAAAGAAAGTTCAGCCCAGAGTGTCACACTCGAAAATGTCTTAATCGATCACTTTTCCTTTCTTCTTTTCTTCCAACGTATGGAAGGGACGGTGGGCTCAAAGAACTAGCAAAAATGAAAACCTTGGTTCCCACTTCCCGCTGCCTTTTCAGGCAGAATTGGCTCTTTTAACACCTGAAATTTGGTCAGTTCGCTTAATTCCAATTTGTATCAATTATTGAAGCGGACAATCCAAAGCGTAAAAGCTTTGTCCAAATATCAAAATCTCCCAATAAAAAGTATGTATCCCTGACCAATTTCTTTACATAAAAAGCATAAGTATATTCATAAATAACTAAATGGAATATCATTAGGATTCAGGAATTAGGCATGATAGCTTCTTCTTTTTCTTTTTTTTTTATTTCTTTTCTTTTTAATAAAAGTGGGAGCCAGATATTAATCTAACACTAGTCAAAAGGTACAAAGCAATTTTTGTGGTAGAGCTAACATTATAGATAATGCTAAAGAAGGTTGATCACTTTAGGAAATTAATAGCCAGTTGAATCAATCCTTTATTGATGACTTTTTGTAGAGGTTCTTTGGATAGATAGAAGAAACGTTTGAACACATAAAACATGATATCGTCAAAGATGATTGAGAAAAAGATTAAAGCAAATCTTAAAGAATTAGTGCGATGACAAGTAATAGTGGGAAAGACTAAAGATGGTTGAGAATGATAAAAATCATCTGATGACTGGAACAACTTTAGAGAAAGAGAAAAACTGTAAAAAAATAAATCTTAGGATCCAAAGTTTGTCAAATTCCTAAAAGAACGCAACTTAAGCTTATGGATCTTTAAATGGTGGTGGAAACTTGTCAACATCGTTACTGCATGAAAGTGGCACCAAACCTAAGTAGTGAGAAAGTGAAAATTATATAAAAGTTAGGTTAAGGGTGTTTTGGTCACAAACGGTGATAGTTCAAATGAAAAAATTAATTTTATTTTTAAAAAATTATAATTTTTTTAAAATTCTTTACATCTAAACCTCAAGATTATATTCTTCAGGACATGTAAAAATTGTGCAACTTCTTAGTAGTACTCTTCAAAAAACAAAAAATGTCTACAACTTTCTTTTCTTTCTTCTCTTCTTGAAACCTTTCATCCAGCTAACTAGAAAAATCTCACCCAAATAAATGCACTTACACTTAAAATATGAGGTTCTAATGTTTATTTGATTATTTTTAGCAGAACATAAATAAATAAATAAAATAAAATAACCCTAACCCAATATCACTCAAGCAAACATGAGGAAACTAATTTATATATATATATATATATATATATATTCATGTAACTTACAAATGAAATACCATGTCCTGCTCTAATTATGCCAGCCACATAAACTCTGCTAGCTGTAAGACCATTTCTGACTTGTTGCAGCCCTAAAACATTGAATAATTTATCATCTTATAGACACTGGATTTCTTCACAAATAAGTCTTTAACTTCAAATTATTGCAACAATTAGAAGCCTGCTAGGAGCATTTTGTGACATTTCCTGACCTTTTTATACAAATCAAATTATCACCTTGTCTTATATTAAGAGAAAAAAAAAATGTCTGTGCTCAAGATGATGAGAGATTGCTAATTCCACAAGCTTGCCAAAGACATCACCATGTGCCTTAAGCATGGTTCCATAAATCTTCATTAAATTAAAGAAATTTTCAGCTTAATTTATAAAACCCTAATGTGTTCTTGCACATGCTTATTTGAGCCAATATGATCAGTAATTTAATTTTGCTTAAATATTAATTTC
>JBBYHM010000004.1:510699-524082 GCA_038381775.1 Adansonia rubrostipa | reverse complement strand
ACTTACACCTAATACGATAAATATGTCTTAAATGCAACTTCCACAAACAACAATACTGGCAGATCATATCTAGCTAATGATGTTACAAAGTCAGGCAAAAATATTGCAAAAGTCTAACAAAAAGATATGTTGGCAGTAGAGAATGTGTTGTAAAAAATATCGACAGCAAAAGTGCTAATATTTTCAACACTCCTCCTTGGCATTGGTACTAGTAATACCAAATTTTGTCCTCAATATTTCAAACTTTGCCTTGGACTAAACCACAGTGAACCGCCTTCACTTCGTTATTTGATTCAGCTTCTCTAACAAAACGATTCAGCTTCACCATCTGAACCACAGTGGCTTAGATGACTGACTTGCTACACTTTAACAAAACCCTTGTCCAAGGCAATGTTTGAAACATTGAGAACAAGAGTCTGTATTACCAACAAAAATGCCAAGTAGCATCGAGAATGGTAGCAATTTTGCTGCCAGTATTTTTTTTTTTTTTTTCAACACATTTAGATCTCTACTACCAAAATATATTTTTGTTAGACTTTTGCAATATCTTTGCTTGACTTTGTAACATCTTTAGCTAGATATGATCTGCCAATATTGTTGTTTTGTTGAAGTTGCATGTGGGACATATTTATTGTATTAGGTGTAAGTCAATTCTTCCTGTTTTGACTATTATGTTGAATGGATGTTTTTCATCTCACTAGCACAATTGGAATATTCGACGTAAGCTTGTTCTTCATTCTTTAAGTTCCTTGGTTTTCGCCTTTTGTGTCAAGCTGAGTTTTGCCTTTATCCTTCGGCTGTGATCGCTCCTTCAGTTCAGTCCTCTTGTCTTGTGGCCATTCTTTGCTCCTAAGCTTGCAAGGCATTGAATAATATAGCTGGAGTGATCTTGGTCAGATCCTTAGAGTCTTCACAAGATGAGATTTTAGCTTCAAATCTCTTTGGTAAGCTAAAGGGACTTTGTCAGCAATCATTGTGTCTGAGAGCTCTTTTCCAAGCAATCTGATTTTGTTGACAATCTTCATAAGTCTGTCATAATACTTCTTCGGGTTCTTTGACTTCATCTTCAACACTTCAAATTCTCTTCTAAGATTCCGCACTTGCATCTGTTTCGTTTTGTCACTACCCTGAAATTCTTCCTTAAGCATATTCCACGCTTGTTTTACAGTCTCACAGTTCATGATTCGATAAAGATCTCTTCAAAAACAAATGACTCAATACAGCTCTTGGCTTTGTATGTCTTTGTCTTTTCTTCACTTTGGTTTTTTTTATTTGTTTTACGGTTGGATTGGCTGGAAGGCAGGGTGGTTCCTTCTCATTTTCAACCTCACCAAGGATCAAAAGCACTTAGACATGTCTTCATTTTGACAGCCCATATCTGATAATTTTTACCCAAGGAAATAGGCGGTAAAGGCAGGGAACAACTGCTTGAAGCCATTTTTTGTTGACAAATGCTGATTGGTTTAGAACTCAAATCTTGAGTGTCTTCAAGGCCCCTAAGATCAATTTGGGCCTATGATACCAATTGTTGGAATGTAGAGACAAAATAGAGAAAAAGTTGATAGGAAAGGTTGAAAACCAAGGGAAGAACAATTTCACGTCTGATATTCTAATTGTTATTGTGGGCTAAAACACATATTCATTCAATATATAGTGAACATAGGTAGACTTGACTTACACCTAATGCAATAAATATGTCTTAAATGCAACTTCCACTAAACAACAGTATTGGCAGATCATATCTAGCTAAAGACGTTATAAAATCGGGCAAAGATATGGAAGAAGTCTAAAAAAAACATATGTTGGCTGTCGAGATCTAATGGGTTGAAAAAATATTGACAGAAGTGCCAATATTTTCAACAAGATTCAACAATGACCAAGACAGAGACAGTTGAATTTCAGTCATGCTTTGTGTTTATCTTTGCACTCTTTATAGTATATGTATGCAGAAAGATTTGTATATATGATTGACAAGGTTAAAGTTGCAATATCCTTGAGGATTTTCTTAAGTAATATCACTAGTATTTGCCAAGGTTTCCTGTAAAAGTTGTGTGAATTTGCCCTTAAATTAACGATTAATAATAAGTTGGCTTAGGGTTTGTGAAACAATTTTGAGGGACTAGGACTATTCAATAGTTCATGGTGGTAGATTTACACTATTTTCAGGAGTTGTCTCCGATTTGAATATTACTGTGGTTGCAGTCAACATTTTTCTGATGTTTACTTTCTTCTTGCACGTCCTTTATCTGATTTTGGAGTAGATATTTGATTGTTGTGTCAATATAGCAGATACAGATCTAAAGACCACATTGACTGAAAAAAATATAGTTTCTGAGATATCTACTTTTACTTTTTGGCTGATGTATTAGGGCAAAATAGTTCCTGCTAGGGGGCCTAATGACTTTGGATGGGATCCTATCTTTCAACCAGATGGCTATAACCAAACGTAAGTCTGTCTTTTCTTATTTCTGCATTCTGTCTTATGATTAATTATGATATAGTGAATTAGACTAAAGTCCGAATAGGCCTTTTGATGATTTAATAATGTCTTGATTCCAATAGTTATGCAGAGATGCCAAAGGAGGAGAAGAACAAGATTTCTCACCGTTCTAGGGCTCTTGATATGGTGAAATCCCACTTTGCAGAAGCTGGATACAGTTTTATAACCCCCATCTAAAGATGAGCTATATATGTCTTCATTGTTACCATTGCATGGTAGATTCTTAAGACATTTACAAGCTTTCTTCAACTTGTTCAGCTTCTGATTTCTTTTAAACGTATGCTGGGAAAAGCAGGAAAGGGTGAAAGAAAGCACTTTTCCTTTTTTTGGTATGAAGTCACAGCCTGGAAATAGAGGAAGGGGTTGCAGATGTTAGGATCCAAAATCCTGACTTATCGGATGTCACCTTTTAAGAGTTATTGTATAAGCCAATGGTTCGAAAGAAAACCCTTTTACTATACATACTTTGTTCTCACCGGCAAAACGTTAAGTGTTTCCCTAGTGTGAAGCCTGGGCGGGGGGAGGGTGGGGAACTAAAAATTCGTGAACCGTGTTCTTAACGTTGTTAACTATAATTGAGTGGCAAGTTCAGTGTATTGTAAACAAGAATGTAACTGTATCAATGAGTATCCTGCTGTACCATAGTGCTCTATGATTGACACTGCAAAACAATTACTGAATTAGTCTGCATTGCCTAATTTGATTTGGTTCATAATTTACATATTAAAATTTGATCAAGAAACGACAGGGATGAGTCCCATTTGCACGCACAAGGGACAGTTATATGTTAGGATCTTTTTGTTTTTGTGAATGTTTAAAGATGGAATCATGATTGGTTTTCGATGCTGACAACATTTTTGGTTTGAAGGTAACCACCTCCTTATCGACGCCAGATCTTGGTTTCAAATCCATGCCAGCCCCCTGAAATATTCCCTTCGAAATTTAACCATTGTAAAAGAAGTTGGTGTCAAATCTTCATTGCAGGTTAACTAGGGTTAGTGTAGGTTGTCGGAGTGCTTAACGAATTATAACCAATGAGAAAAGGGGCTGAGATGGAAGTGATGTTCAACAAGGATTGGTAGAGAAGGAGAAAACAGGTACATAAGAAATGTGTCCAAAAGAGAGATAAACATATGATACTGATGAGTCTGATTCTGCTTTTTGGTTCCACTGTCAAGTTCTCCACGTTTACAGATAAATATTTATATTTTGAAGTTCAACAGCAATGAAAGCAAAAGTGGGATTCAAGTGTTCTGGAACCTGTACCCATCAAGTAGTATTCTAGCTCCATCTGATGAACTCTCTCAAAAGCACAAGTCAGTATGTAGATTCTACCAACCATTTTCGTGTTAAAAAGTGACCACATGGCTTTAAACTTCATTGAGGAATAAGATACCGCTAGTCAGCTAATTTGGTTGACTAGAATTCCGGATGAGAACATTCGAAAGCACAGCCCTGCTATACAAAATTTGCTTCATTCAGAGTTTTGTCAATATCTCCTAACCACCCCATATTTTGACATATTGTTAAAATTGGATTTCAAGGAAATTCAGCAATTGCACAAAGAGAGAATTTAAGGTTCAGCTTGAGTATTTACTGATGAAAACAATAGAGACGTTGGGGAAGAACGAAAAAGAAAGAACAAATGGATAAGGGTGATGAAGTGACGGAAGGCAGTAGATTTTCATGTGTCTTAACATGCATGTATATACATGTGCAAGTGGGGGGATACTTAAGACAAATGGTCCCATTTCATTCCATACAATTGTCTTTGTAATTGCAGCAGCCGAAGAACTTGCTCGCCTCTAAACCCACATGCCCCTCAATATTTGTTGAGTCCGCATCTTCCACGTGACTCTTTTATGTTTAGGGTTCATCACTTCCTCTCCTCTGCCCCATAGGTCATCCATTTTTTGTATGTTTTAGCCAGTTGGTGGTCATGGACCTCAATCCATTTGTAAGAGAGAATGCATGACCTTCATTTAGTCCTTACTTGCTCTCAAACTATGTGGGACTATGGAAATTGAGTGGACCAACCTCTTTGGGTTTTGCAAAGTTTTTGGGGTTTGTCTACTGTCGAATTACTTTTTTCCAATTAAATTTGTTCAAGCTGATCATGTCATGTTTAGGTTTTTCCATTAACCATTAATGGCAACCTCTTGGAATTTATATTATATATTTACATTGCCTGATTGGTATATTTTCCCTAAATTGCGGGAGGTTTTAGATGACTTGGAGTTGAAATTTGAGACTTTTTATCTGGAGGAAAGTGTAAGATGCTAACAAGAAGGTGGTTCAAGCCATTAATGTAACACCCATTTACAGCTATTGGCCAGACTTTGCATCATTTTGGTAAAAAGATCAAAAGCTAAAAGAAAAAAAGTCCTGATATGAGTGATTAATGACTTTTTGGTCATGTGGGGTGAGCAAATGAAAGAATCACTAATGCTGGCAGGCAGAGGAAACAATATGAACAGGGGGAACATATTGATAACGAAGATAGCCACACTTGCAGAACCAAAAATGCAAAAAGTGAAAAAAAAAATTGAAAAGTAAAAAAGAAAAGATTGTTTCCATTGAGAAAGAAAAGGCAAAGAAAAGTAAAAGGTAATAAAAGAAACATCACTGCTTTTGACTATGCACCATCTGTAACAAAGCCTTTCAATAACTTGGATGTTTGACATCATACTATCTCTTGTATGACTAGACACAATTAAAAAAAATCACCAAATAATTAATACCTAAAAGTAATGGGAGACAAAACTATATGCGGATACCAAGATTGACGCTGGGGAGCAAAAGGATGGACCAAATGTGATTTGAAGAGGTAAATTTGGGCGAAGCTGACGTAAGACCAGAAAACTTAAACGGAGGCAAAATGAAAAATGGACAACGCTTCTATACCTGCTCCTAAGACAGTTTTTTTTTTTTTTTTAACTTAAAATTTGAGGCAGGTCGAGGTTGACAAAATAAACAGATTGACAAACAGAATGAGTGGAGTGGGTAGGACAAAATAATGACAATGTGTAAAAAATGTACACTTATCAGAATATTTGATGATGATGATGATGGTGCAGGCAGATGGGGTAAAGTAAGGAAATTATGGGATAGAATATGGATATTTGGTAGGTAGGACTTTTAATTTTTTTTTTTAGAATGATGGAAAATGGAAGATCAAGGAGACTGTAGGTGGCCGTTTTTTCAGCCAATTTTAATTGATTTGGCGGGGAGGTGTACATACTAGCATTGCCTGCCTCTCCGGCAGCCGAGAGCACCAGCACTAGAAGTCATGGCTCCAACCATGGATGAGGACTTGGCTCCCAAGCTTGAGGCCCTGGCATAGCTGGCTGAGGCTCCGGCTCCAGATGGAGTAAAGTAGGCTCCATTTAGCAGCAAGTCTCCTTCTGACCTCCAGTTCCAGCTCTTCCACTGGCTTTCATCTGTATCCACTCTCTTGGTCACCTGCTCAAACCAATCAAATCACAAAATGATCAGCATTTTCAGGATGTGAATCTCCAATGTGAGCGTGAAAGAATGAGAAACTGAGACAATACCTCCTTTGCAAATGGGTTTCTTGGAGCTGCATATCTGTTACCCTGACTGTTGATGGTAGGATTTGCACTTCCACCGATAGCATACATTTCCCAGTGAGTGTAGTCATTGTTCACCACATGGAAATACCCATGCCTACACCTGCATTAATCAAAATTCAATTCAATTCTCAGACTACACCTTTTTTTTTTTTTCTTTTAACTTCCATTGAAATTGACAAGATAACAAAAGGATTTTGTGAGAAAGACAGAATAAATTGCAATACCTTGGCATTCTCTGGATAAGTCCTTCTCCGAAATGGTTGTAGGCAATGGTCACTTGCATCAGTTTGTCCCTTGTGTAAGAGTCACTGTGACCCAGCAACATCACCTGCATTTGATCAGAAGAAATGACAAACAGTTAGCTTTTTTCCATTAATAAGGATGCCACAGATAAAAAAGTGAGCTATAAGAAAAATATGTAGCAAAATTACCTCATTGTGGTGGGTCATGTGGTTGTTGGAGATCGTAATGGCAGTTGAGCCCATGACAGCATCAACAAGACCATCAGCACAATTCGAGAGAGAATTGTGATCAACCCAGATGTGGCTTGAACCAAAGATGGAGATTGCATCACCATCAGCCATTGTCCTCCACCCAAAGTGTGAGGGTGAGCTTCTCACCATGGCATTCCCAGTGGGCTTACAATCATGAATATGAAGACCATGAATAATCACGTTGGTAACAAACTGGATTGTGATACATGCCCCATTAGCAATATGGACATTCACCCCACGGCCATCAATGGTCTTAAAGCTGTTCACAAGCAACTCCTGCTTCAACTTAATAACCATGTCCCTCTTGAACACAATCCAAAGAGGCTGTTCCTGTATCACAGCATGACGCAAGGTACCGGGTTTGGGGTTAACAGGGTCATCATCATTAGGGTCAGTGACAACATAGAAACGTCCATCACGGCCACCAATTGCATTCCTTCCAAAACCAATGCCACAGTCAGCGAGTCTCTTTCGATTCTTTTGCCAGTTGGGGTCACAACGCCAGCAATCATCAATGGGGTTACCAGTACCGCATGTAAAGAACCCCAACTTCCTCCTTTCAGTCACATTGCGAATATTCCTGACATCATATCGAATGTACACTCATGCATCAAGCAGGCGTTACAGTTGGTATATCTTACTATTAACCGCAATTAACATGCATTGAAAATTATAATTTTGTCATGGTCTAAAATAACAAAATTATTAGCATTTGTGATTTTACTATTGAAAGGGTTTGTAAATTATTGTCGGTGGGGGGTAAATTAACCCCACTTTCCATATCAGCAGCTCCTCCTTATACCGTAATGAGATCCCAATAATAGAGGTATTGCATAAACAGACAGGGTATTGTAGAATTTTTGTCAATCCGAAAGGACAATAGGGTCATTCCAGATATAACGGCTAGGAATAATGCTGTTTCTTTTCATTTTAACGAAAACAACCAAAAGAGACTCTTCGTCCTTCTTAGCTTGTCCTTTTTGCAGCAAACAGATAAAAGTTGTTATTTGCAACCAAAAATAAAAAAAAATTAGAAGACACTTTTCCTCTCTTTCCTTCCTATTACAAGCACTTGGACTTTACATTTATAATTAAAAAAATTAGAAAAAAAATAAGATAGTGATTGAAAAAAATGGGTTGTCAAGTATTTCATAATATATGGGCAAATTAAGTTGCAATTTGCAAGGAGAGACAACCTTACAATCATGTGATGCAATGAAACTTTAATTGTAATAAGAGGTTAAATAAAGATTAGTGGTTGATTTGGACAAATTTCGTTGTAATAAAAAAAAATTTGTACCTTCAAGTACGGGTAAATTGATATTCAGCATTGGATTGGATAGACAATCATAAAGTCATGTGATTCAAGAAATATTGAAAGAGCCGTGAGACATGGATCTGACCAAAATGGTGGAGTTGGGAGTAGTAGTGGAGGGGATGCAGTAGAAAAACAGCATTAAAAAAAAATCTCATGATCAAGAATGTAACAGATTTCAGAACGTGAAAGGTTTTTGATTGATGAATATCACCCTATATCTTTTTTATTCCTTCGGATTCGCTTTCCATCACTAAAAATTCACGAGGCCGACAAGTAAGCTACAACAAAATTTGGCAAAAAATGTGGTCCTTCAGTAGAATATTATTTTACTGAAACTAATCTTTTTTTTTTCAGAATAATTTGAAAGACATATATTCTTTATATTTACAATAATATAACCCTCAAGATGCCTTTCTACCAAATAAATCTGTGTCGTCGTCTTACCGTGGGAAGTGTCAATTCTAAAATGAACTCTCGTTTAGTTGGTTGTTTGTGTGTGGGTTAAAGAGAGAGAGAGAGAGAGAGAGAGAGACAGAGAGAGAGACTCACATGTCAATGATGGTCTCGACCTCAGCCGCAATGGCCTCTGGATCAGGCACCGCATGTTCAGCGTCTTCTGACCTAACTCAACCAAAACCAAAACCAAAACCAAATAAATATAATTAATTATATTTTTTATTATATATAAATATATATATAATTTCACAGTTTCGAATATTTTTATTCTCCTTCCTAACTTGCCTTTAGTGATACAGATAACACGTGTCAATTTTCGAAAGGGAGTACAAAAATTAATATGTAGACAGATGACGGCTAGTACACTGCTCAGAACTCCAAAACCGTTAAAAAAATAGAGTTTCGATGGAGAAACCGCGAGTCGACCCGTCGGCGGGAATTTATAAAATGCCTAAAATGCCTTTTGACATTACACGACCAATTTTTTATTGGAATTTAAAAGGGCATTGCAGTCGGAGGGTACTTCTTGTTAACTAACGAAGGAAAGAAGGAATCGGAGTAACGGAATAAACGGTTGAGATCTAAGGATCTGGATCTCAACGGCTGGCATCTTTTTTTTCTTTTATAAAAATCGTTATTTTATGGTTAAATGGATAAAATAGAACCCATTTCTTATGATCCAACGATCCAAACACAAACCAAAGGAGACCAAACTAACGGCTGAGATTATCAGTTTTTAACAAAAGGAAAAAAGCTAGTATTTGAGCTCTGCATTACCTATCTGCCATTGTTGAGTTTTTGGAGCTCTGCAGCTTCTCTGTCTCCACATTACTGTAAAATCATATGAAATAAATAAATATAGAAAAAATTTAAGAAAAAGAAAAATGAGATTTTATACTATTTTTTTTTTGTTTTTGAGGTGAGGGGTCATTTTCAGTTCGCATGAAAAAAAAGGACAATGAAACCTCATTTTCTACGTGTTAAGTGAAGTTTTTAAAGAGGAAATATTAATGGAGTCGTTAAGGTCCGATTTTTGTTCCTGAGAATGAGACTAATTTTTCCAAGAATATTTTTCAAGATATAGCTAATGAAAATTGTAGATAATTTGGACTCTAATTCTCAAAATTAAAAAAAAAAAAAGATAACGTAGGTTAAAATTTGGCAAGACATGACCCCCAAAAAGAAAAAGAAAATATAGAAGAGAGCCTCTGTTGCTTTCTTTTACTAAAATAAAACAGAGTGGAATTGTAGAGAGAGAAATCTTGAAAACTAAGTAGAAAAGAGAGAAAATTCGTAAGAGAGAGAGTGAGAGAGAGACCGGGAAGCGTTGTCGGTCCGTAAAGTGGCCATGGCTCCAACGAGAAACAAAAACAGAACAGCTAAAGAAGCGAAAGCCCATTTCTTGGAAACCACCATTGCAACTTTCTCTGCTTCTTCGGTACTTAAAATGCTTTCTCTCTGTCGAACCAGACGACTAGAAGAAGGAGAAAATAAACTGAGAAGGAGAGAAAGAGCAAAGAAAAGAAAAAGAAGTAGAAGCAGGGAGAGTCAGGGCAGAAGCTCGAAGGAAACGGCTTTTATAGAGCCACGCAAAAAAAAAAAAAAAAAAAAAAACCAAAAATGAAAAATGAAAAGACAAAACGACGGCGTTACATACCCAAACTACTAAAACTTTGGCGTTTTTTGGTTAGTTTTACTTTAACCAGATAACCTAGGTCACCTAACGGCCACCAACTGTCTCCCCTCGCAGTCTCTTATTCTTCGTTCCATTTAATTTTCACCACAGTTAAACGAATTTAATTTTACTATTTTAACCGTGGGATAATGCCACGTCAGATATTACGGGTGTACGGTAAGAGGCGGGGGGAGCAGAATGTCACGATGTCCTGCTGAATTTGCGATACTGAAGCATAATAATAAATGTAGTGAATTTATTTTTTTAATTTTAGAAAAAATAATTGGAAATTAGGTGGCACTAAAATTACCTGTGCGCCAGTCACGGCCCTAGAAAAGTGAGGAAATTTTGACTCCAAACAAGATTCAACCGAAAGGGTACCAATATGGTATTCATTCTCTCTCCCTCACATGGCTGTTTTTAGCATTGAATAAAAACCAGACCGGATCAGTAGAAAACCCGTAAAAATCAATAAAAAAATAGATTGAACTAATAAGATCTTAATTTATATATATTTTTTAAATTTTAATTATAATTAATGAGTTTTAAACCTTTAATCTTTTAGTTTTATATTAAAAAATTTTTATCATTAAATCAAACGTATTTTTATTAATTATCAACTGTATTATTAGTATTAAAATATTAAAAAATATAAATATATTAAACCGATCGATTATACCGATTAAATCGAGAATTGAAGGTCTGGCTGGATCAACCTTTGGTCCCTTTTTTTTTATTATAGTTATTAGAGCTTAGAAATAATAATTTTCAATTTTTATGTTATTTTAGGCTAAAATAATAAAAAAAACCTTCAAATTTTATCATTTTATTCGATATATTCTTATATTCTTATTATATTTAAAAAAGTATTTAATATTTAATTCGAAAAAAATTATTTGGTACACCGACGGTGAAGTGTTTCAACTCCATAAGCGAGATTAAGAAGCTACCACATATCTCATTTTTTTTTAAAATATAAAAAAGAATATGTGACAGTTTTTTAATCTCGCCTGTAGAATTAGAAAACTCCAACGTTGGTGTACCTAATAATTATCCTTCATTTTGTACCAAAATAAATTCTTAACATTTAATTTGTGTAAAAAACCTTTAACTTTTTATTTATATCTATACAAACCTTTAAAATAAATTTACATGTCATTTGAATTATGAACTAAAAAATAAAAATTTATTTGAATATAATAAAAGTATAAGAGTTTATTTAATAAAACGAAGTAGTTTTGGAGTTCTTTTAGTATTTTAACTTTTTATTTTATATGGAATATTTTATAACCTTATTGGTTAGCATTGAAATAGGAACCCAAATCATTTAATATTTTGAACTTGCTTCAAAAAAAAAAAAAAAAATAGAAGTAACAAATACGCCAGTTTCATCAATTTCATGTCCCTTAGACCAACATTAAATCGATATTTTAGAGTTTGCTTAATCGATATTTATAGGCACGGTTTAAAGATAGTAATATTTACGCCTTATATTTTACAAGGAATATTTATGACCTTGTTTGGCCAGTATTGAAGTGGGAACCTAAAAATTAATTTTCTAACTAATGCAACAGAAAAGTATGACATTAATTTGAAGTAACAAATCCGCTAGTTTCATCAATATCATGTCCAGGAGACCAACATTGATTTGAATTTTTTGGGTTCACTTAAGTTGGGTTAATAATTATATATTTATTATTTGAGGAAAATATTTTGGATTTAATATTTTATTTTTATTTAATTCAAAAAAAAATGCGATGCATTAATTACATTTTTCTTTTACATATATATGTATCATTTTAACCTGCAGCATTAAGTACCCATTAACATGTTTTTTGAAGAAGATTATTAATAAAAAAATAAGATAAAAGAGTTATAAATATTAAAATTAAAATTTCGTACTTATTAAATACCACATTGTAATGTTTTACATTAAGTCCAAATTTCATCTTTGAATTAACATCCATCTACTTCTGTGCCAAATGGTTTGGTTATTTTTTTGGACAACTTTGAAGAATGGAAAATTCAAAGTCTGCTTATCAATATAGAGAACATGAACTAATCATTAAATTGAACGCTCAAGTGAAACGATTTGGTCGCCTAGGTGTATTTGTATACATCCTTTCGTTGTGATAATAATACACAACTTATGAAAAATATTTTGCTTCGAAAATAAAACATACCCCATAGATCAATGTTATGGAAACAGTTTTTTTATTATTATTAAATTTCTGAAGGAATATTTAATGAAATTGTTTATTTTTGTTTCATGTATTCACTTTCTTTAAAAAGTTAATTATTTATTAGAAAAATTATTAATAAGTTACTAAAATAAATATTTGTTGTTTAATTATGAAAAATTATATAATACACTATTAGTAGAGTTTTTGGACTCCATGAGCAACTTAGAAGTGAGGCACATTCTTCAGGGTACAGTAAGGATATGTAATAGTATTTTAATATCATTTATGGTTTTAAAAAACTCCATTATTAGTGTATGTAATAATAATTCATAGTAAAAACACTACAAGAGAGAAGCTTATTTCCCATGAAATTTTTCATTCGAAATAAATGAATTTTCATCTTTGTAAATGAAGTCAATGATAATACTTCGGTCGCCAATATGTTTTCCAATGGAATAATTATAACAGATAATTCTGTCCAAAATAATATCCTTCAACGAGTTTTTTTGTCAGTGAAAAAAATTGAGACTGAAAATATCCGTTGAAAATAATATGCAGCAGCGAAAATTTTCCATCAAAGAAGGATTTTTAGTAACAGAATTTTCCATCACAGAAAATTATTTCCGATGGATAATTTTCATCAGAAATAAGCCTTTTTCTAATAATAAAAATAAAAAACTAAAATAAAAAATAAATAGAGCATTAGACTTTTAAAACTCTACTGTCAATGAACCGAAGACATACCCTTTAATTATTACGCGTAATGTTCAACAAATAATTAATTTTTTTAAAAGAATGTTAATACTTAATGAAAAGGATATGAGCTCACACAGAATAACGATTTAATACACTTTTTTTTTAGTTAATCCACAAAATTAGGAAGGACTTTGAAACATTCACGAGATTAAGATTGCAGCAATCTTCAGATTAGTGAACCGATGATATAATTAATTAAACTAATAATTATAAATTTAATATTAAAAAAAATCACATGATTCTATGGAGAAAAATCAGGTGAAGGCATGAGAAAGTTGTTAAGTTCTAGAATTCTACTTGTTATGAGCTTCCTTTCCTTGAATCTTGGCGTATTCTTGGCATCATCACCCTTTTATTCTCATTTCCCCGACTTCACATGCGCCAATCTAATCCTTTTTAATTTTTCTT
>JBBYHM010000004.1:456256-467779 GCA_038381775.1 Adansonia rubrostipa | reverse complement strand
AAAAAAAAACTTATTTTGACCTCGAAACTATATCTTTCGCAAAAAATTGAATTTGGATCACCCTCTTCTAGAAATGTTTCATTTAAGCTATTCATCGGTGCTAATAACAAAGATGAACCAAATCAAAATACGAGAAATAAAAGTAATATTTATAAGGATTATTATCAAGTAAATTGACAATATTTTTTTTAATTTCATAAATATAACTAAAAATATGAATTTAAAAGCTATAATATATTTTATTTATTTATTTTTTAAATATATATTAAAACATGTGGTATGTTTTAATCTATTTATAGAGTTAAAAAAAACTTTATTATCAATATACCTAATAATAATCCTATTTATACAATTAACTTACTGCATTTTTTAAATTTAGTAAAAATAATGTATCAAATGTAAATAACGTTGTCAATGTTAAATAGTACCTAGTGAGGTATCGGTTAAGATGATACAAGCAAAAATAAAAATGTAATTAATCCTTTTTTTTTAATTTAATAAAAGTAATGCATTAAATGGAAAAATCTTTCTTAAAATGGTAAAATAAATAATTTATAACTTATGCTTATAAACATCAATCTTAAAATGGTAAAAAAATTACCATGTGCCCACTAATAAATTCATTTTATTTTATTTCATTCATTTTTAATTTAATAATTAATTAAAAACTAAAATAATTAAATTTACTTTTGTTATTGTTTACCTTAAATACTTTTTAAGTAAATTCATATTAAAAATAATAAAAGTTTAATCGTAATTGTTAATATATAGAATAATTTATGTCATCTTTTTTCATTATAAATATTCAACTCTTAAATTACAATTATGTAAAAAAAAATTACTTTTCAATTTTTAATCTATAATTTGCTTATTTACTTAACATTTTAAGCTCTGTACACGCTTGATATATATTGACTTTAAAATAATTGATACATTTAATATATATTAATTTTAAAATAATTGATAGATGTTGAAATTAATTTAAGTTTGGTATGTTAGATCAAATATATTTATTACCATTATGACACATCCAACTGACTAATTTCCAATCATAAATTACTCTCAATTTAAAATAATATTACCTTTAATTTTTGTTCTTCATTTCATTTTAACCAATTAATCATTTAAAATAAATCTTTCCATAATCTTATAACTTAAATAAATATATAAAAGTACAAAATTTTGACACAAAATTTATTTATTAGATGTGGACAGTCTAATTTTATAACTTATATCTTTTATTTAAAATGCTGGATTAAAAATATTTTTAATTACAAAAAATTATTATGAATATATTAATTACTTTATTCCTTTTTAAATATTTGAGAATATTTCCTTTTATGATAGATTAAAATAAAAAATTTTGAATTTCATATTAGAAGACAAAAATTAATGACATTTAATTATTTTCATTTCTACATTGTGTGTGTGTATATAAATATATGCACTTAATATTATTTACGAATGTTATTCAGTCTAATAAAAACTAGATCACATCAATATAATTAATAAAAAAAATAAAAATTCAAATATCTTTTGTTAATATTTTTGTACCTTTTAATTGCTATTATATTAACATAAAAACATATTAATTTGTTTGCATAATTTACTCCAAATATTATATTATCCAAAGAAGAAATGCTTAACTAATATCAATAATCTATCTTTGGTATGCTAACTTGCTCGGAACCTTTTTCAACATCTCTAAATTTATCTGCTTCAATTCATACTAAGGTAATCTCCGTTATTCAACTCATCTTTTTTCTTTTCTTTTTAATTTTATCTTTCAAGGTTTTTTTTGGTTGGTTTTAACTTTTAGTTTTATCAAGAAAACAAAAGGAGCAGAATGTTGACCCAATTTATTTTTATTTTTTATTTTTGTGCTTTTTATTTTCCATTTATGTTCTATTTGTTAAGTAGGGCATAGAAGCAAAATCCTAAGCCATTCAACATGATGTTGCAATCCAACTTCCAAGCATGATAAATAGACAAAATTTAACTATAGTGATTAATAATAGTAATTTTAATAGGTCAAGGATTGAGATTTTCATTGTGCACTCAACAATTTGAGTTTTTCTTAGAGTTAAGCGTCTAAATTTGGATTTTTTTATTATTGAATCTAATAATAATAAGATTTTTTAATACTTTTCTAGATCATTTTTTTTCTTTTTTATTAACTTTGAATTATAATAATAAATTAATTAAATATTGTTATAAATGTTAAAAATCTATACGTCGCACCAAAAAAAAGTTAAAAGTACTAATAGTAGACAATTGAAACTTTAATTATAATACCAAAGTCTTGTTTAGCGTTATAATCAACACAGCTTTTCAAGTCAAAAACTAAGTTTTATCCTAAACCAATACTAAATAAGTAAAATATTTTAGCTTTTGCAATTAAAATGATTGTGTGGTAACCTAAATCAAAAAGCTAAGAAAATAAAGATTTTACTATTTAAAACTTGACTTTTGAATGAAATAATTTTATTATCGTTATATTTTTACGCTTTTATAATTTTAAACATATATTATTTTTGACATTTTAACTCCTTATAGTATTGTTTTTATAGCAAAGTAAATATTTAAAAGTTATTAAACCATATTTTTCACTACATTTTTTAAATATATTTTTTACCTTAATTTTTTTAACTCTTTGTCTAACAATAATATTAAAATAGACCTAAATCTCAATATCGCTTTCTAATAAATTTTTTTGTATACATTCATTGTGTTTTCCCATCCAACAAACAAAGCATAGTATACTATTAATAGACCATCATACTACTTAAAAATTAGATTGTGTTGTATCTGGAATTTATTTCATTTTATTTTTATCTTTTTAAAAAAGTAATATGCAAGGAAAAAGAATAACTTTGGTTAATGAATCTTCCTTGAATTTTGTAAAATTAATTAATATATTATTTTAAAAAATAATATTATAATCATTAATAATTTTTTTCCTCGCTCAAGCATTAATAAAAAATATTGTCATGTAACTATGATAATTAATAGATTGGCAGCAAATCCACAGCAGGGGTAAAACCGTCTTTTGAAGACCAAGCAAAAAGGTTCAAGAAATAAAAAGCTGCCAAGTGTCCACGACCCCCCAACGAGACAAAGCAACCTCGTCAAAACTGTGGACAAGAATTCCTGAACAAGAATGAATCTAGATGTACTCACGTCCAGGTTCATCTCATCTTCCCAGCTCCATCTCGGGTATATAAATTTTCTTTCTTTTTCTCTCTTTCATTCTCTCTCTCTCTCTCTCGTCAGCGCCTTCTCTCTCTGTTTCCTCTTCCATTCCGCCGTTGGAATAAGAAAAAGGCTCCATTAAATTCAGCTCCAAGATCTTTCCATCCCTTTTTTTTTCCCTCAAATTTCGAAGAAGAAATGAAAGAGAGAAAACCGATAGAGACGCAGCTGCAACAAGAGCCTCTACCTCCTTACCATGTCCTTCACAAGCTTCCTCCTGGAGACAGCCCTTACGTTCGAGCCAAACATGTTCAGGTATATAAATATGTATCTGCGCATATTTTATACGTATGCATGGTAATCCCACTTTTTTCCAATAAATCATTGATGGATGTGTTTTATGGAGCTCTTTGATTTGTTCATCTGGGTTTCTTTTAATGCAGTTAAAAACTAGGTTTTTCCTTTTTTTTTTTTTTACTTTTGGCTTACATTGTGGAGCTTTTCAGTTAGCTTTCTTGTTTAGGATTTTTATAATTACTGAAAAGCCCTTGAATGTGAGAGTAATTTACTGTGCAGGGTTTTTTTAGATTCTGTTATAATTATCTATCCTTTTAGTTTATTAATTAATTTTGTTGTTCGTCACTTATTATAATATATATTTTTTAAGTTTAGACATTTTAGGAAATTCCTAATGGGCATAGATAATAGATTCAAATTGCGGTGAAATAGTGGTAGAGTGGCACCTATTTCACGGTAGCGCCACTCACGGCAACCACTATTCATTGAAATAGCAACTGGTGAATTTAATTCATGACTCTGAGGACCTTTTGCGTCCGAAAATAAACGGTGTAACGGTGACTAGCTGAAATAAAAGGCCGTTATTGTCGCCGCTACACCGTTTCTTTTTTCATTAACATTAATTACCAGTCAGTTATTGGAGAGAGCTTTAATTTAATTTTTTTTTTAATCCAGTTATTTGAGTTTAATTAAGGAGAGCTTGCTAATTATGAGTACTTAATGATGCCTTCTTATTGGATGAGGTGCTAATTTTCTAAGAACATGTTTTTTTTTTTTCAATAGTGCATTTGATTTTTGTACAATTAAGGAAAGTTAATGCTTTTTGTTATAAAAATATTTTTAAATCCTCGGTTCATGCAAATATTTTTAAGAGATAATATCTAATAAGTCTCGATTTTAAATTTTTCGTTCCCGACTTTACAACTCCTTTCTTATCCCCAAATTATTGCTTTCTTTGGACAATAATTTTTTTAAATGAACCCTAACAAAAGAGCTTTCTCATGCTGCTTGATTAGGCATTAATTATTATTATTATTATTTGGGGTTCAATTTGGCCATCTTTATTCCCTATGTATTGCAGTTAGTGGAAAAGGATCCAGAAGCGGCCATCGTTTTGTTTTGGAAGGCAATAAACGCAGGAGATAGAATAGACAGTGCACTTAAGGACATGGCAGTGGTTATGAAACAGCAGGATAGAGCTGAAGAAGCTATCGAAGCCATCAAGTCCTTTAGGGACCGCTGCTCCAAGCATGCTCAAGAATCACTAGACAATGTCCTCATTGACTTGTATAAGGTAAATGCGAATTCAACCAGGAGGCTCTATATTACTTTGTATTTACATACTTTTTAAGTCGGTTTATTGTATGTACTCTATAATGGTTAGTTAAGGCCGTTAAAGGATGCAAACCAATGGTATCCTTGCTACGAGTTCTTGAAATAATGGTGACAAGGAGTCTAAGGATCTATAATCATATTGAAGAATCAATCAAGACAAAAGCTTAAATTATGAGAAGTAAGGCCTAAAGGACAAATTATAGTTATGTTTAATCTTCTCAAGCTGATAATTTTTTGGTACGAAAGAGATCGCGGCTTAAGAATAAAAGAAGGGATTGTAGATTCTGGGATTTGAATCCCAAACTTTCGTGATGTGACTTTCTAAGGATAGTTGTATGATTCCAGCATTTAAAGATAGCTGTATGAATCAGCTGAGATAAACATTGGGTTTTTTGCAAGTTGATATTTTAATGAGCTGAATTAACTCCCTAGAATTAATAAGGTTAAACTAGCTAAGAAATCAAGAAAAGGTTTTCTTAAATATTCTTAAGCTTTTTAGATGTAGGGATTGTCTTCCTACTTTAATCGTGTTTATATATACTGTTATTCGTACTAACTGCAATAGATTTAGCAGAAATGTGGAAGAATTGATGAGCAGATACAACTATTGAAACAGAAGCTTCGAATGATTTATCAAGGTGAGGCCTTCAATGGCAAGCCTACCAAGACAGCACGGTCCCATGGGAAGAAGTTCCAAGTCACCATCAAGCAGGAAACCTCTAGGATACTGGTACTAAAATTCTTCTAGTTAGTTATTTGTCAAATGCCTGCATTCGTTTCATCTTCAGCAATTCATAACCTTTTTGCGAAATTGTTTCCAATTTCTTATGTTCTTTGCTCTTCATATTCATTCATCACTATATTTCTACTTTGATTTGAGTGTTTTTCTGTAACATTTGATATGATGGTATCTTCAGGCTTGAAATAGGAAGATTTTCTTACAAACTCCACTAATTTCCTTCCATTATCTTTTTTCTTACTTTTCTGATCTTTTTCAGCCTGCAATTTAAGATCGCTTCACTTGCATAAAGTTGCGAAGAAATTTTCATTTTTTTTTCCTTTTCTTTCGAGTTAGCAATATTGATTTTTGAGAAGAAAAAAGAAAATTCTAATAAATGTGTAATACAGGGAAACTTAGGTTGGGCCTACATGCAGCAAGAAAACTATCTAGCAGCAGAAGCAGTTTATCGTAAAGCTCAGATAATAGACCCTGATGCCAACAAGGCTTGCAACCTTTGCCAGTGTCTGATCAAGCAAGCCCGGTACTCGGAAGCGCAATCCATTCTGGAGGAAGTAATACAGGGTAAACTTCCAGGATCCGATGATCCCAAATCAAGGAACCGTGTGAAGGAGCTCCTACAGGAATTTGATGAGTCACAACAGCCCATATCAGTAGCTTCTTCTGCAATAGGGTTGAATTTAGAAGATATTTTCCTAGCAGAAGGTCTTGACCAGTTGATGAGTCAATGGACTTCATACAGATCAAAGAGGCTTCCTATTTTTGAAGAAATCTCTTCGTTCAGAGATCAGTTAGCATGTTAATTTTACAGTTGTTTATACTTCACCTGGATTTTTATCAGTTCTGAAGTAACTGCTTGTCGATTGCGAGTATGCTAGAGAAAGTAACCAGCTTCAGGAGCGACTTTGTAACAATAAGCGCTGGATGTATGTACATATTGCTTCTTATGTGTATTAAGATACATCGCCATCTTTTGCCTGTTGAAGAATCGGGAACTGCTAAATAAGCAAAAATCCTTTGAAGATTTGGACTGGGAAACCTCAGTTTGCTTGTTGAGGTTAATTTGGCGACTGCTACAACGAACAGGATGATGATTTTGGGCATGAAGTTCTTTAATAATGAAATTTGTGACTCTAAATCAGTTTGCTAGGCATTTGTCAGCTAGTAGGAAGAGCGTTGTGGGTGTGGGGGAATGCTGCATGCTTATAAGAATAAGAATTGGGAACTCTAGCTTGCTCTTATGTTTAATTTTACCTTATTTTTGGTTTTTCTAATAGTTTGGGGAGTCATTTCCTAATAATTGTATTTGGAAATGTGTTTGATACTGATAATTTGAGAAAAATAAAAAGTCAAAGTAACATAAAGTTTTTAGTTTGTTGATTGAATAGTCGCCAGCATTCTGCACCATTAGTCCACTGATTGTCGCGAATAGCGTCATTGGGAGAAAGCTGTGATTTGAGTCTTGCAATGGAAAAAATAATGGCAAAACTGAATTGATAGCATGCCAACCAACCGTGAGTGAGGTAAGGATCCGGATGTAGAAGTGCAAGCGAGTACCATTTCCATGATTAGCACTTAGCAGCTCAAGCAACACGCAGTTTAGGAGGATGGCCGCTCTTCAAACTCAACAGTCGTTGATGGATGTTAGCATAGGTGGCCTTATTGGCCACTGAAAGGGAAGTTGAACTTGGGATGATTACTTGGAAGTAGAATTGCTTTTAACTATATTCAAGATGGGAAAAATATATGATTGTATTCCTAATAGTTATAAATGGATTACATTGGATTTTCATATATAACAAATTATCTACTGCAGAAATCTGTAACCCCAAACTATTTGTGATTAGAAATTTTTTTTAAAGTCATACCAACAAATATTTTAGAAGGTTCATACTCCATACATAGTAGATGGACATTGTCCATGAATAATCCATTACTTGCTAATATTGAAGGATTGCTTTAGGCAATTGATTTTTTTTAAACAATAGATTAGATCTTGTAATTTTGGATATGATATGAAAACACAGTACGTTTAATAAACACGAAAACAATATAATAAACATATTATAATATATTTAAACATAATTAACATGATACATTTAATGCACGAACAATTTTTTAAAAAATTTTTACCGCATTTAATAATTTATATTATATATTTACATGTAATTCATATGAAAAATAACATAAGACACGGCATACATACTTGCCGGATCTAATATAAGAGACAATGAGGATCCAGCCAAGTTGGGGTTTCAGGCGATTTAGAATGTTGGTAGGTTCAGGTGTTTGATAAATTGAGAATACAAAGACTAATTAGGCTGTTGATTGTGTTAGGCATATAGGACAGGAGGTTTTTTTTTTTCTGTTAGGATCTAATCTTATCGGTATATTACGTGCTGAACGATGAGGACAGCATAGGGCAGGACAGGACATTACTCGTTTACATTGTTGCTAAAGTTTAAATCAAAATATAATCTTTTACTATGTACATTGGTTTCAAACACTAAGAAGTTAGCTATAATTATACTTATGTGAAAAAAGACAAAATTAAAGTTCAAACCTAGCTGAAACTTCTTTTTGAACTAAAGGTTGGAAAAGAGTTGGGATGGTATGGTTAGCTATGTTATCTGGTTTCTTTATTTTCTTTTAACTATTTGTGTTTGATACCATTCTCAAATAGGTTACCAATGGTTTTAAACAATGTATATTCTTGACCAACATTTTTGTCAAAAAAAAAAAAACCTCATCATCAACAAAACAGAATATTCATATAAAAGGATTTACGAGATAACAACAAAAAGAACACAAATTAATAACATTTCAAAGGGGCAAATAGGATATGCCGCCATCCAAGTATTTCTCCATTACAACGTAAAGAATAAATAATTAATTGAAATATTTATCTACCGTACGAAGTTCAAACTATAAGCTATACAGCCAACGGCGATACAAAGCCTCTCCCTACCCTAAACGGCCAGCAAAGGGAGAAACATGTGACCTAAAAGAAGTAATATGAAGCAATCTATTGAGACAAACCCAGTCAGCAAGGCAGCAAAAAGCAGTACGAGCGAAATCGAAGGCAGTTTAACAATTGAAGCCAGGGCAGATTGACAGCACGATGATAAGAATCAAGGCAGCAATGATACCAAACACAATCAATTTCATCTTCATGTTCTCAATCCACATCTTTCTTCTCATCTTAGTTCCCTGCTGCCTAAAATCTTGTGCCTGGAATTCAGTCTCAAGTCATATGCATCATACTGCGCATCTTATGTTATATCAAGTTAAATGCATCACGTAGTGTGTGAACATAAGTGGTATAAAGCCATACAAGAAAAAGTATTTATATTAGAAATTTAGATCGACAAGAATTATAATAATTTCTAAACCCAAAAGTTCGACTAGGAACCAGCTTCGCCAAAATGCAATACTCATTGTTTCAGTTACCCATGAAATGCAGTTTGAATAGGACTAACCTGCGAGCGTAGGTTCTCAGTTTTATCCACCAGCAACTCAATCTTCTCACCACGGTCAAGCACCTGGCCGAAGACAAGTGTTACTAAGAAAAGAAAATAACAAGCTAAAAGCAATATCTCTGAAAGTATCATTCTATATTATAACCAATGCTTGCAAATTGCGATGGCTGACAATGCATCTTGCCATATTTTAACATCAAACTACGTCTAGAACATCTACAGAGTCAGAAGCAGCCTATTACCTTCTCAATATTTTCCATCATAACACCCTTGACTTCAGAAACTTGAGCCTTCACTTTGGCAAGTTTGCTGATCTCTTCAGGATGTTCCACACAATACTGCATATGCTCCTTCAATTTGGACCTATCATGTATAAAGAGCTAAGCATACTGCCAGGAAGTAAAAAAATACATCTCTGAGAAGAAACATGAGTGATAAATACCTAAACTCCCTATTCAGGCTATTGGCAGTAGCAGTTGCAGCCTTCCCTCCACCATATTTCTTGTTGAAGTCTTCCTTGACTCTTTCCAGAAATGCAATCGGAACTTGCCTGCCAGCAGATTCAACTGCAACCACACAGTAGGCTGCAGCTCCAAACGTATTTGACAATATGAGTATGGAAAACACTCTCCTAGTCCTCTTACTCAGTAATGTGAATGCAAACGTGATAGTTTCTCGATTTAAAATTATATGGAAATGCCTAATCAATAAGTACGATTAGAGGGTGTGATTGTTGCTGAAAAAATTATCATGACAACAGGCATAATTAATAATGTATAAAAAGAGCCTTTTACTTTTTTCCATGTTTGAAGCTAGTTATGTCTTCAGAAAACTTCCAAAAATCATCATTACTTTCCGCATACAGAGAATCCATCCAGTACCACTACTACCAGCATAGAACTAATTTGCAAGCATGGTCATTGGAGCGAATCTATATGCATAGCACATACACATGCTTGAATGAAAACATCGCAGCAGACATTTAAATTGTGAGAGGGATGGGAAACATCAATGAAATGCAGCTAGCTAAGGGGATGAGAAAAGGAAACTCATTGAAGCAACAATTAAAATAAAACATACTTCACTCCAGAATGCTTTTTGTAAATTGTGACCCTATAAATGATGTTTCATTAACCTGATAATGTTTACACTCATCCCATTAATGCACCCACACCCAATACTACCTCCATTTGCCCTATCAGAAAGGAAAAAGAATGAGGAGACCACCACCCTCACCACCCTCAATAAGATACAACATTATATCCCATATAAATCCAAATGAAACATCATTGTCTATTTAAACCGGGGGGGGGGGGGAGGGAAGAAAATGTTATCACCCCTGACCTATATATTCGCACTGAGAAAACATTGTTTCTTTGTAAAGAACATTAATGAACATATCCAATGATTTGAATAATCTATCTTTGCGTCTTTTCATCAATTCATTCCACTAAAGATAGATGAACCAACGCAAATCATAGAGGAATATGCACAAATAAAATTAGTGAAAATCGAGGAAATCAACATCGAAAGCTCCAAAAATTGAATCCACCGCATCATCTCAAATTCCTTCCGTTCCTCTCCGTTTTCCCGGAGACCAAATAGAACATAACATAAAACTCAGAAATGAAAACACATTAAAAAACAAAAAAAGAAAGAAAAAACACCATGCAAATCAAAACTGATCCCAAATCCATCACGTGGCAAAATCAATCAGCCGATCAACAAAAGCCAAAACAGAACTAAACAATAATAAGGACCGCATATCGATATTCATATTTTACTCATTAAATAATCAATCCAAAAATAAAAGAATCCTTAAATCAATCCAATTTGAAAACACGAAGATCCAGATCGCAAATGGCAACCAATGCTTATACAAAAATTTTTTTAAAAAATCTAGAAAAGAGAACGAAAATAAATATTCTTACTGAATCCATTTTCAACGAGGTAATTGAAGGTGTGGCCATCGCAATTATAGGTAAACTTGTTGTTGGAACCAGGGAGCTTCTGCAGACATTGTGCGGCAATGCTTGTGAAATTACCGGTGAACTCGGTGTACTCAGCGAGGATCACCGTGCCACGTGCTACAAAGCTGTAGATCAACGTCTTTTGTTGCCCCATCAAACCCTAAACCTAAATTTTTCAGAACAAAAAATTCAATTCCCAAAGGATAAAAAAAATGAAAACAGAGAGCGAAAAGGATCGATGGGACTAGAGAAGAAAATAGGAAAAATGAAGAAATGCTGAAATTGCGGTAATCGAATTATATATACAACAATTAATTTGTGAGTACAAATTCTTTTCCTTTTTTTTTTCAATAAAATTTGTATATATTTAGAAAGAGAATGGAGGGAGGGAGAGTTGAAGGTGGAAATATCAATGGTGAAGTTTCAGATTCTGAGAGTCAGGCGGTTTTTTTGAATGTTTTTTGGAGGAGAGTTTCAAACTGGGGATTGGGCCTGGGCCTGGGCCTGGGCC
>JBBYHM010000004.1:417835-450523 GCA_038381775.1 Adansonia rubrostipa | reverse complement strand
TGTTATTTGTAAATGATATTTTAAAATTTAATATAAAGTATATTTTTATTTTTTATTATTTTTAAATAGTAACTCAAGATTCAATAAAAAATATTTTTATATATTTTATTATTTCTAAATATTATTTTTTATATGTATAATTTATATATATAATTTATATATATAAAAGAATCGGTTAGGAAAACAGAGTTAAATTGTAATCATAATTTTTTTATTAATAATTTTAATAATTATTATTTTTTTAAATAAATTTTTTTATTTTCTAAGATTATAAATATTATTAATTTATATCACTTGTATAAAATTTTTCTTAAACTTACCTTATAGGTATTTTTTTTAAAACGTAACGGTTAAAATTAAAAATTTTTATCCAAAAATTTATATAGATTGAAACTGATGAAAGCCTACTGCAAAAAGTTCATTCTAGAATTTCTCTTATTTTTGTTGGTCACTTTATATAGTGTTTATTAGTGGATATAAATCCAACTGCAAAACGCCAGCAGCAATACAGCACCTTCAAAAAGATAGAAAAGATAAGAAATCTGAGCCAGGTGCTTTTCAAGGAGGAAACAAAATGGAAGAGCTAAAGTCAAGGCCTGCAAGTGCTTCCCCTCTCACCCCACTAGGCTTCTTAGAAAGAGCGGCCACCGTGTACGGTGACTGCACCTCCATCATCTACAATAACACTTCCTACACTTGGTCGGAAACCCACCGTCGATGTCTCCAGATAGCTTCTTCCCTCTCATCCACCGGCATCAAACGGGGCCATGTCGTTTCCGTTTTAGCCCCCAACATCCCAGCCATGTACGAACTTCATTTTGCTGTTCCTATGGCTGGTGCTGTCCTCAACAGCATCAACACCCGCCTTGACGCCCGTACTGTCTCCGTACTCCTACGTCACTGCGAATCAAAGCTCCTCTTTGTTGATACCCTTTCTCAGTCTCTAGCCTTGAAAGCCATCTCTTTGTTTCCTCCTAATGAAAACCCCCCACTTCTTGTCTTAATCAAGGATGATTATGATGATGCTGTGAGCTCCAATTCATCATCATCCTCCGCTGATTCTTGCTTCTGTTGCACATACGAGAGCATGGTAGAGAAAGGTGATCCTGATTTCAAGTGGGTTAGGCCTCGAAGTGAGTGGAATCCGATTGTTTTGAACTATACATCAGGTACGACCTCGTCTCCCAAGGGAGTGGTTCATAGCCACAGGGGAATTTTCACTATCACGCTTGATTCTTTAATCGATTGGGAAGTTCCAAAACAACCTGTTTACTTGTGGACACTTCCAATGTTTCATGCTAACGGATGGAGTTTCACTTGGGGCATGGCTGCCGTTGGTGGAACCAATGTTTGTGTCCGAAAATTCGACGCCCCTATCATCTATAATTTGATCAAAAAACATGGTGTCACTCATATGTGTGGAGCGCCCGTCGTGCTTAATATGTTATCAAATTCTCCTGAAATTAAACCACTCCAAAGTCCTGTTCAAATCCTCACAGCTGGAGCTCCACCTCCAGCGACTGTGCTTTCCAGGACCGAATCAATGGGTTTCATAGTGAGTCACGGCTACGGATTAACCGAAACGGGAGGGCTGGTTGTGTCCTGTGCTTGGAAAAGGGGATGGAACAAGCTGCCAGCGACGGAGAGAGCGAGACTGAAAGCAAGACAAGGAGTGAGAACTCTGGGTATGACAGAAGCGGAGGTAGTGGATCCTGAGTCAGGACACAGTGTAAAACGAGACGGGTCAACGCTTGGGGAGATCGTTTTGAGAGGTGCCTGTATTATGTTGGGATATCTAAAAGACCCAAACGGCACAAACAAGTGCATGAAAGAAAATGGATGGTTTTACACTGGAGATGTTGGGGTGATCCACCCTGATGGATATATAGAAATCAAAGATCGTTCAAAGGATGTCATAATTAGCGGCGGAGAGAATCTGAGCAGTGTTGAAGTTGAGTCAATTTTGTATACTCACCCGGCAATCAACGAAGCAGCGGTGGTGGCCAGGCCAGATGAGTATTGGGGAGAGACTCCTTGTGCCTTTGTGAGTTTGAAGGCTGAGTTAACTCAGAAGCCGAGTGAGGTTGAGATAATAGAGTATTGCAGAGCTAAGTTGCCACACTACATGGTTCCCAAAACGGTGGTGTTCAAGGAAGAATTGCCCAAGACTTCAACTGGGAAGATTCTGAAGTTTGTTCTGAGAGACATTGCTAAGGGAATGGGTTCACCTACCACTGGGTTGAGTAGAATGTGAACTGAGTTGAGTCGAGTTGGTTAGTCGTTATCGTTTTGTACGATTGTCTCGGTCAGCAGGATAAAGATTGTCGTTTTATTGGAAACTAGCCAAATTATGAATTAAAAACTCAGTAAATGTCAGTAAAATATCATTTGCCAAAAGTAGTAATAGAAAATGGGAAAAGGTTCACCTTAATTTATTGTAATAATACATAATATATGTTCTTAATTGAAATTAGGAAAAGGAATCTCAGGTGTTTCCCGGTGCATCTAAGAAAAAGAACTCCGTGGGAGTTGATTTGATAATTCAGAGTACCCCTATCTTATTTTCTAGTTTTTATATTATAAGTATGTTCTAGCATTATATATTTATATATTTTATATATTAATAATTTATATTATATAAAATTTAATTTTTTATGTATTTATATTATTTTTATATTATTTTATATGTTATATTATAATTTAATTATTTTATCATATAATACTTATATCGTAAAATCAAATTTTGTTTAATATTACCGAAACTAAGTAGTGGAAAGATTGTCTTTGGGGTTTATCAATCTGAATGTGATTGCTTGGCTCACCTCTCCAGTACTAGAAAATTAGAAAATGACCTATATATAAATTTGATAATTTTAAATACAATAATATTTATAATTTATATTTATATCTATAATATATATAAAAGCATAAATATAAAAAAAAATCTTTTGAATTGACTAAAATGCTCATTTTTCATTTGATTACTGATTTTATCATTTTAAATATTTTTTATTATTAATAAGATTTATCATATTTATAAAAAAATTCTAATTATATTAAAAGATTCGATTAAATGAATTTATTTGATAATAAGATTTATTATATTTTTAAATAAAAATCCTATTTAAGTTGAAATACTTGGATAAATTAAATTTATTTGATAATAAATAAAAAGAGATAAAATTTATATTGAATTACTTTATCTTCATAGTTATATTTGTTTCATTAACTTAACAAAGTAAAAAAGAAAAATTTATATTAACCTAATTTTAAATGTTAACGCAAATTTTAATTATATATATAACATGTAACTTTATATTCAATATCTAAAATTTTATAAATAAATTAATTCATTGTTATAATATAATATTTTATGTTATATTATATTATAAGAAGTAATAAGAGTTATTTCATTCTTATTTATGATTTTGCATCATAAATATTATAAAAATTATCATTGAAAATTTCAATGTAATGATAATTTTTTAGAAAAAAATTGTAATAATATTTTAGATCATGCTTTTAACTATTAACTATGAGTGAACCTCTTAAATAATTAAATCTTATCAAACAAAAATTATAAAATTAGAATTTACAAGTAACTAAATCTCATTTCAATATAAATATTATGATAGCTTTTGATTTTAACCTCGTGTCAAAAATTTTAGAGCTCTGATTCTTTTTTTTTTTTTTTGAGAATGTTTAAAAGCCTTTTTTTTTCTTCATATGGTTAGCAAAGTAATAGTTTTCCACGGACTTAAATGATTGTTTTAATCAAACTACACAAAATAATTTTGTGATTTTTTTTAAGGTTTTATAATAAATTTCACTTATATTTTGATAATATTTCTTTTTAATTAATATTTTTATTTTTATATAAATAGATGTATCGATTTTTTATTTAACATATTTTTATTACATAATATATATAATATAGAACATGATATAACATTAAAATATAATGTAAAATATGATATAACATAAAAAATAATAAAAATATGATAAATATGTAAGTACGTTAAAATTTATATAATATAAATTATTTATATTTTATAATTTGTATAAATATATAACATTTTAAATGTAATTGAAATTTTTCCATAAGTATTGCCGTGAAACATAGTCACCCAAATTTTCAGGGTTGAGTTTATTCACATCACAAATCATGATATAACCCAAATTTTTCTGTAAGTATTCATTCTTTGGTGAAGAAAAAATGGAGAGAAAATTTTCTCTACATTTTTTATTGTGATTTCTCTTTTTTTTTCCTTATTTTCTTTTCTCTTTCTTATAAATAAAGACAAAAAATAAAATAATAACTTATATTACAATTTAAATAAATTTTGTAAAAATATAAATAGTTATTTACTTTAATTTGTAAAAATTATTTTCGTTTTTCTGTTTCTTTTTTTGTCTTTTTTCATTTTCTCTTATTTTTATAAATAAGTACTAAAAATAAATAAAATTATATATTATAATTTAAATTATTTTTTTAAGGTTTAAAATTTATTAGATATAAAACTATTTATTTATATTAATTTTTAAAAAATATTTAATTTTTTCTTTCTTTTTTTTTTAATTTTTTCTTTTTCTCTTCTTTACAAGTCATTAAAAATAAACAAATAATTTTTCATATCAATTACCAAACTCAACTTGTAATTTTTAGGCTACGATAATCTCACACAATTTTTATTTACCGTAATGCGGGCAATTCTATTGGCATTAAGCCTTACATGTAACCAGACTCAGCTCTATAAGGCTTTTCGATCTCATGACATCTTCAAATGAACCCTAAACAAGATAGCGTATTTTTATTAGACTCTAAGATCCTAAAAGACCTACAAAATAATTTTTTAAGAAAGGAAATTAGGGTTTAATTTAAAATTTCAAAAGTTAAATACTATTTAATCGAAAATAGAGAATAACATGTGTCATCACGTGTTCCTTGATCGCTTAGATGATGTATACGACTTAAAAAAAGTGTTGATGGAAGTCTTTCTTGCTTTAGGATTTGAATGTGGCGTGATAAGGTAAGAAAAAGATGCTTCTCATAATGGGAGTGAAAGAGAATGTTGGACAAATCGCTTATCCAATTGGCTTTGGATAACTACCTGAAGTGGTAAAAAACTTAGAGTTGTCACTAATCATTTTAGGTTAAACGTAACTGGACACCTATTAAAGTAGGTATTTTTAAGTTATAAAACTCTAAATATTGATTTTATGATCTGGGTGTATTAGAGTTTGTTAAAAAGGGCTCGAGAGTCGATTATGCATAGGGAAAGATTAGCACCCCCACGATGCCTTAAATTGAGACTATCTAGCCATAAATTATCTTAGTTTTGGTTTTCTCAATTTTTATATAGTCATTATTTGTATATAATCCCCTTCTTATGATGCAATTTTAAAAATATTAAGTTTGAGTTTTATAATAAATCTATAACTCTCTATGCAACATGAGAAGAAGGAGAAACATAGAAGTTCTATAAAATAATTTCTAGATTAATTTGAAAAGGATACTCTATGTCGAGCACTAGAGGTACACTGACATAAAACATTACCTCGCATTGGTTTTAGGAAATTTAATTTTCTAAAGCATGAATGCAAAGTCATCCCCCAAAAGAGAAATATGTTAGTAAGCATAGAAAAATATGATAAATATTGCAAAAAATAAATACAAAGAGCAAATAAAGAAGTGATGGTCAAGATTATCTAGTAATTGTCTTCTATTATTAAGAAATACCTAGAATAAAAATTTTAAGATGCATTTAGATTCATTGGATGCGTAAGGAGTGAAAACTGAGATTTTGGTTGAAAAATTCGGGATGACTTGCGGGAAAGAAAATTTTAAGTTCTTTTAGGGAATTTTTGAAAAATGGGGTTGAAATATCTCAATAGTTGAAAACCTTGATGATTTTTTAAAATCGAAATATTTTGAGTGCTTTTTAAGAAAAATGGTGAATTTTGAATTAAACCAATAATTTGGAATGGGGACTAGATTGCAAAATTTTTTAGAGTGCTTAGGTCTTGATCCAAGCATAATGGGACTTGTAGGTGATCTAGAAATTTGTTGATGGGTCTATCGGGTTCATCTTGAGGCATCCGAATACCTCGAAATGGGAGTTGTGAGAATTGGTTAATTGTGTTAATACCAAAAACAAGGGATAGGATCGTGCTGTCCATCTTCCTGAATTTATTCTTGATTGATCCAAGGCTTCAATTGGCAAACAAGAGGCCATTGGAAAGATAACTTAATGAGGATCAATGTAAAAATATTTTGAACATCCCAAAAAAATGCTTTCTAGATGAAAATAATTCTTGATTTATGTTTGATTTAGCATTGACAACATATGCAAGAGAAAGGGTGCAACGAACTTTGAAAAATCATCTCAAACTAATACGGAATCATTAAGTCACAAATGTTACCTTTTTGGAAAGGAAGTTTCATAAAAAATCTAGAAAAATCATTTAATCAGTCGAAATGGCCCAAATAGAATACGAATAGTTGATTCCATAAGATCCAAATAGTGAAGGTTTGAAATATTATAATTCCACACCCAAAATGATTCGAGGGCAAACAAGATACCCATAGCAAGGTAATTCGATTCACTTCAAAGAAAAAAATATAAAAAATCCATAAAGTCTTTTAGGGCTAGGAAATAATTTTTCAAGTTAAGGTTACAATGCTATCAATGCTAAACCAAGGGAATTTTCAAGACTTGACTATCCTAGTCACATATTGATGTCTCAAACATGTGAACGTCTATCATTTTGTGGTCCATGCCAGTTAAATAACAAATCTATTCAAATCCCAAAGAGTAGGCCAATGAAAAGCTTGTTACCTATGCCATTTGATTAACAACTCCAAGGCCAACATAAGGCACTATGTCAAACACTTCGTAAAATAGAGGTTTTTAGAAGGTGGAAAATAGTTTTTATTTTGCCTTGTTAGGCCTTGAATCTAAACATAACTAGCTTGATATTACCTTAAGATCAATGCTTTAATTTATAAGAATTGTAATCCCATTGTTTGGGTTAACATTAGTCTAACTTAAGGTTGGTTTCAGAAATTAATGGAAGGCACCTTAAACAAGCATTATCACAAACACTTCATAAACTAAAAATCATGTCAATAAAATCCAACACCAAAGACATAAAATAAGCATCATCAAAAGGTATTTTAACAAGCATATTATGATCAAAATATAAGAAATGTCAAGAATAACATTGCAATATGAAAAAATGAGCATGGTATGAAAGATGAACATGGACACATATATGATATAAAACAGGTCATCAATATACACATGCTCATAATATTGTATGCAAAATGCATGGTTTTGATAAAATATCACATTATCCCAAGAGAATTATGTGCGAGAAACATATTGAACATGCCAAATCAAAGAGAAATGGCCATTAGCTTTTATGTAGAAGATATGAAAACAAGGCATGTACCCCACAATAATTACTACTGCAGCTTTTCATCAATGTTGTGGCCCCTCTCCTATTTTCCTTACCTTTGCTTGCTGGCATTCATTTTACCAAATGCAAAGCTTTACTCCAATTCCAATTTTCTTTCTTTTTTTTAGTTTCTAGGTAAGGAGGCTGTGTAGGAATTTGGAAAAGGGCTAATGCCTCTTTTAGCAAAACCTATAGTCTTAGCTTTTAAAGGCCAATTAGCCAAGTCTAAAACCTAGGGTGAAAGGGGGTTAGTCTTGTATTTTTGTTTCACAAAAATGATAAGGCATGGTATACTAAGATATGCTTTCAAATTTTAATTGGTGAAGGTATTAATGCTTAAATACCAAGTGGTCTTGGACTATCAAAAATGCCCTTTTTAAAAATACAATTTTCCTTAAAAGGTCTCACCATCTAGCTAATTAGGCCTTAAAAAATCATTAACCATACCCAGTAAGCCCTAAATTAATGAAATAAATTGGCATATTGATCAAAATAATTTTAATAAGGCTTGTCAAGAATTTAAAATATTTCAAAAATTGGCCAGCACAGTTAAATAAAATAGGCCCGAATAAATTAAATAAATAAGCATGCAAGACCTATTTTATCTAATATATTGTTATAAGACTTGAACTTAAATTAAATAATTTATCACCCAATATAATTAAATTAAATAGGCCAAAATAAATTAATTAAATAAGCACATGGGACCTATTTTATCTAATTTATATTTTTATAAGACATGCCCTTAAATTAAATAATTTTGTGACTTTACCTTAGCTAAAAATGATCATAATTGAATCCAATCTTGTACATTCAGGTTTGATGATGCCCCAAAATGCTTGTGTGGAGACCCAGACAAAATTAGGTATCTATAGTTGCCCCTTTTTGGTAGTTGTTGAGTATTAGGGATAGTGCAAAGACAAATAGGCTTCATTTGTCTAGGGTGGATGCCCCTTAAGTGCCTGCAACAAAAAATAAATTAAATTAAAATCTCGATGAGATGGACACGATTTTTTTATAGTTATTCTAAGTAATACAGGAGAATGATCTAAACAAATTTTTCTTGCAACGTTTGACCTCCCTACTAGGTGTCAACTAATGTAGACTTGGATTCCATAGGGTTGGACCTCCCTATAATGTGGATTTAAGTTCTGTAGGGCTTGACCTCCCCATATAGGTGCCAGCTAATATGGATTTATGTTATATAAGGTTTGACCTTCTTATACAAGTGCCAATTAATGTGGAATTTGGGTTTTATAAGGTTTGACCTCCTTATGCAAGTGCCTTAGGTTTAAGAGGGTTTAACCTCCCTATATAGATGCTAGCTAATATGGACTTAGGTTTGATAGGGCTTTGACTATACAAGTGCCAACTAATGTGGACTAAGACTTTGTACAAGGCCAATTAGCTGTAACTAACCTACTGGCCTCATTAGGCTTACTCTTGGTATAAGGGCCAACTTCACTGGGCTTACCACATGGCCAACTACGCCGGGGTTGACTTTTGGCATAGGGGCCAACTTTACTAAGCTTACCACATGGCTAGCTGCATAGGGCTTGACTCTTGATATGGGCTAATTTCGCTTGGCTTACCATATGGCTAGCTACATTACACTTGACTCTTGAGCGGGCCGATTAGCTGAAACTAGTTTACTGGCATCATTAGGCTTACTCTTGGTATAGGGGCCAACATCACTAGGCTTACCACATAGCTAGCTGCATTGGGCTTGACTCTTGATATGGGAGAATTTTATTAGGCTTACCATATTGCCAATTGCATTCAACTTAATTCTCATTTGATTCATGAAAAAAGCATCTATCAAGTTCTTCCTTAAAAGAACTTATGAATGATGCATAAGATGTGTACTTATGATGCAAATGTTGGCATAATGCAAATGCTTTTGAGATGATGCATGTAGTCATTATCCTTTCATGTCAAGGCATAAGGATATACTAGTAAACAAGATATTTTTTATAAAAAGGTTAAAAGGGTGATTGTCTCATTTTTCTTTTTGTGTTGTCATGGACTTTCCTTGAGATGACTTTCTGCAAACATTGTTAAACCTTACCGAAGTTTGTATCAATATTCCACTTTACAACATCCTAACACCTTGTAAATGGGTGATTTGCTAATATGTTACCCCTTCAGGGGTCGTCTTGTCGGTGAAATAAGATGTGAGATTTTACAATAATGACTTTGAGGTTTCAATATTGCCTTGTCTTAACAAGATCCTCACTCATTTAAATTTCAAATGCAAAATTCATGCTATAAGGGTTTATCATTTCTTTATTCAAAGCTTGTTATATTCCACACACTAAGAATTGTCTAGTTATGGCAGCAAAAAAATAAGCAAGCCTTGCCCTGGGTGGATATTTCCTAGTATTAAAGATAATAGGTTGTCATTCCACACTCTTAAAACATATGACGCTGATGCTTTCAACAATTGTTTATCATCCTTAGGAAAATCTTCAAAAAAGGCCAAAAGTCAACATTATTTGGATGGTTTAAGAGGTTTGGTGCACAAAATTGATCATGTCAATGTAACAAGGCCAATGGTTTGAATGTGTCCATGATGAAAGGCTAGTTAGGGTTGATTTGAAAAGACCTGGGTTGGGAATGGTTGATCTGATAGGTTCAAGAATTGATATTAAATGGTCAATGGTTGGAACTTTTGCAGCTTCATCCGAAGAAGAAAATGAGTGCTTCTTCCATTTGGATTCCTTGAAAGGCAAATAACCTTATTATAATGCCCTCTTAGTCTCTAGATTTGGCAGTTTGATATACGTTAATCTTGGCTAGTGACCACTTATTCTCAAAAGGTTAATTTGGAATGTATTTTGGTAAGTACTAGTCTTGATTGTTGGGAATGAATTTTTAGGAAGCATTCAGATGAAAATGTCAAAGTTTAACTTTTTGTCTTGATTCTTGAATAGTTTAGATATTTAAAATGCCCCTTGGTCGACAAAGGAAAAATTTTCTTTATGATTGTTTTGGGCGACATTGTGGTGAACTCAGAATTCTCAAAGTTGCTTTAAATTGGGCTCTTTAAGGTTTTCACCTTAAAGCCTCATTTTTTCCATTTTTTATTTTTTATTGACTGCTGCATCATCCTTTATAAGACAACTCAAAATTTTTCTTACAGAACAATTTCTCCAAGAGTTGGCTCATTAATTCAAAATAGCCATGCCTAATAAAAAGAGGCTTTAAAGGTATGTAATGTAGGCCAAAGTTCAAGGTTTGGAAAGAAAGGGTATAGAGGCCCAAATTTAGTGTTTAAGGGTGATTAGATCAAAGATCATTTCTTTTCCTAAAGGGTTTCATCCCTTTTACTTCCAGGATGTCCTCGATTCTTGACTTTTTATTCTTTTTTCTTGGTTTGGCGTTTACTTTTTTTATTTTTTTATTTTTCTTTTGCTTTTGACCTTTTTTTTTTCTTTTTTCATGGAAGAAATTTGGAATTTGGAAACTCGACACATTCCATATTTGCCCTTTGGTGTCAAGCATTTTCATAATTATAAAAAGGGATTTCTGCCCCTATGTTTCTTAAAAAGCCTTATTTTCCCTTAATATGAAGGGTGATCCTTGATTGAGGTTTTAAAAGAATGAATTCAATAGACTCAAAAGAAGTAGCAAGGGGATCAATTTTTTAATTTGTGAAAGGATAATGAAAGATAGTCATTTCTCATCTCAAACATGATTATGTGAATTGAAGAATAATTCTTTAGGGAAAAGGCTTTTTAAAAAACATCTTGAACAACTTAATCATATGATGTCGCATTTAATTTCATTTTTCTTTTTTAAATGCATGCCTCGATTCTCTTTTTCTCTCTATATTCATGGATAGGCTCCTTAAAATCTCTAATTTGCTTGAGCCACAAAGAAACTTTGGTTTTGTATGTCTATTCAAAAAATAGTTCATACTGTTATGAGAGACCAATTCAATTCTCATGCTCTGTTTTTCAAGTGGAGTGAGAGGATTTGTCTAGTGGATAGGGATGATATGTTTTGGCTCATGTTCTTAATAGGTTAAAGGTTTGATAAAGTCATGGAATTCCTAGTATTAGATCGCTTGAAGGAATTTGGTGGGTTTTGAGGTCCAACATAATCTTAACAAGTATCAAGTTACCTATCCAAACTTTTTGGGAATGTGTTTTAATTGTTTCACTTTCATACAACCTGAGAAAGAGTCATACTAGTTATCCATTTCCTTGATAAGGGTTTTACAATTTTAGAACAACCCAGGGTAAGAGTAGGAGAAATAATGTAGAGTGCTTTACAAAGTGAGTTAGCTCTTGAATATGATCACTAATTTTGTTAAGATTATCCACTTTTCAAAAAGTTGTTACCCTCGATACTGGAAATTAATCACGTAAGGATTTATTGCCAAAGAAAATCAAAGTTAGAAATGAGATATTATGCATGATGCTTGCAAATTAGAGATTCGTTCATATCAGACCAAAGTCTACATTCCTATGAAAATATATGCACAATTTAAACTAAGATAAAAATTATCCTTAATTGGCATACTACTTGGAGATTAATGGTCCCTAAACCTGTTACCACTAATAAGCATCCACAAGTTCCCTAAACTTTGTTAGATTTACATTAATGTTGGTTGGACTCTATTTTTTAGTGCCTTACAATTTTTTGTAGCATATGCTTTCATCCTTTAATGATACTCACATGTGAGACTAGGATCATACCATTTCGAATATAGAGGCTTTCTAGGCCTTGTAGGGATTGTGGTAATCATTTGGCTTTGGAACATCAAGGGAAATAGTTCTATGTAAGAGATCGATGAGCAGTGGTACAGCATTACCTTTTTTCTCTTATGCTCTTGAGAATAGTTCGAGCTGGTCTCTAAGTTAGCCTAGATTTTTAGAATATAAGGTGAATGAGTTTGCATAAGAAGGGATAAAGCATATGATGAACCCACTGAGGCCAATGGTTAATTATCAGCTGAGGATAAGGACTAAGTTTGAATGGATCTTCTTACACCACAAAAACTTATTCCTCCTCTTAGCCATAAAGTATATGTTCATTAGGAACATTATCTCTCCCGCCATAGGTATTTTGGCACTAATATCTTTAATTCTTCCTATCTTTATCCCCTATTACATTCTACCTATAGAGAACAATATGTCATCTAACTTTGTGAAGGTGTCACTGACCAACTTGTCATAATAAGGAGACAGAAGGATATCCATGAAGTAAGCAATCAGCTTCCTATTAATAAAAGGTGGTTGGACTTGAAAAGCTAGCACTTTGCATCTACAAGTGTAGTTTTTGTAGCTTTTGTGAGATTCTTTTCTCATGTTCTTAAGAGTCTACTAATTGAGAGCCATTTTAGACAAATTCTTGTACTTTTCCAAAAATGCCTAAGCTAATCCCTCTAAGTAGATGTTTGGCTTCTTTTTAGTGAGGAATACTGTTTAGATGTTTCCCTAGTCAAACTTTCTAGAAAGATATGGATAAGTAACTTTTCATCCCCAACATACTTAGCCATTTTATGACAATAAGAAGTAAAATGTATTTTTAGGCATTTGAGTCCATCATATTCCTCAAATCTCTATGTAGACACCATATTTTATCTGGGGCATCATCAAGGCATGAAATATTATAATTCGAGGCATTGACAATTGCAGATCAATCATCCATCATTTCTAGCATGATAAGGTGTTTAAAAAGCCAAAAGTGTATAAAATTCATATTTTTCATGCATGCATCGATACAAGGTCTGGGTATATCAGTACAAGGCCTCCACATCATCGAAAATTCAAAATTTATAGGTTGTATTTGTAGATACCTCATTTTGTCTGGACCAATTTTTGGTAACTTAGGAGTTAGGTACAAGGTGACAAAATCAAAAAAATAGAAATAAAGCTAGGGGACGATTGGCAACAAAGTTTTTTTGTGAAGGCCTAAAATCAAGGTAGTCAGTACCGTACCGGCGAGCGTACCGTTTTTATTCTGGTACAGATAGATACCGATACCAGTGTGTTTCGTTGTACCGTTTTGGGTTTATCGAAGTTTGAATATTTTTAATTTATATATATATATATGAAAAATATTTACAAATATGAAATAAATGAGATTAAATAAATTTTATATATTAAATATTCATCAATTATATATAATGTTCTATAAAAAACTTCATCAAATATAAAAAAATCAATATCAGTTAAGTAGTAAAGTTAAAATTTTTTAATAATCATTAAATTTGCAAGTAATTATGTCTAAGATTCATCAAATTTATAAGTAATTATATATAATATTCATCAAATATAAGATCAATGTTGGTTTTTTTTTTACAAGCTTATATTATGTACCAGCCGGTACAGCTATTTTCGACCAGTACCACCGAAACAGGTTGGTACCTACCAGTACGATCGATATAAACCAAAATCAAGACCGAAATGAAACTAACTATCGTCGGTACCGTTATATGTCAAAATCGGTACGGTCGATACCGGTACGGTATCGACTACACTGCCTAAAATGCTTATGGACCACTTTAAAGAAAAATTCAAAAATAGGGCAATTTTCTTCTTTTTGTGACAAAAATAAGACAACTCGAGTAACCTAAGGTATGTACGGGTCATATGGGTGCTTAAACACTGTCACGGGGCTTTCACGTTACCAAAATCTTAAATTTCTATGTGTAGCATCGATACATGAGGGTTTGGTATCGATACCTAAGATGTGGTATTCATACCTAGCATGATTGTATCGATATAAGTCTTGGCAGTAGCTAAAATTGTAATTTTTGGTGAAATGTATCGATACACAAGCATGAGTATCGATACGAGTCCATGGAGTATCGATACATGTCTCAAAGTCTCTAGATTAGAAATAATTTATGCTCTTAGTATCAATACAAGTATCCCTGTATCGATACTTATGCATAAAATTTGCCTTGAGTATTAATATAAAGTGACATGTATCGGTACATGCAGGCCATTTTGGCTACTTCGAGCCACCTTTCAACTTTCGCATTACCCATTCAAAATCGGATTTAAACATGTTTTTGCACCAAAGAACTATCATATAACATTGCAAACCTTAACTATGGGTTCATTAACGGATTCTAACAAATTTTTGGAGTTCAAACAATTAATGACAAATGTCATTTTCATAAAATATATGGGTATAAGACGGTGGCAGGCATATCTCTAGCTTGCAGGCTTTCATAGCCTTTCTGCCTCCTTGATCAGCATGGCAGAACCAATAAGAAGGAAGTCAACTGAACATGATAGCTGAAGATATGCCCTGTTGTAGAAGAAAAATTAACGAGGCCCTTTGCTTATCTTCTAAAATAGAGGGGTTGAACAAAGAAAATAAGTTATCTCAGAGGAAGTTACCTCGAAAAAAAAAACCAGCTACCTCAGAGAGAAAAAAAACTCTCCAGCAATCCCAGAAAACTTTTCACCCATTCCCACAAATCCTTCAGCCATTCTCAGCCCCAAAAACACTTCCAAAAACACTATTGCATTGACTTCCATACTCTATTCTCGTAGCTACCCCAAACCACCCTAGAAAACCTCCATGAACCTAACTTTACACACATTTTGATCTTTAAAAAGCCTCGCCATCAACCATACCACCCAAAAGCTACCTCTTTCCATCCTTTTCTTGCTAAATAATAGCAAGGAGAAGGAAGAAATTGAGCCTACAGCCATTGCTCTAAAAAAAAAAGGGAAGTTCAAGCTTTTTGGTATATCCCCTCTACCTTGATCTTTATATTTTTTGTTTTGTGATTAACATCATCTTAGTAAAACATTTGTACATTTTTATGGCCACCCTAGGACTCCCACGCATTTTTTGGCTTTGGTTGTGGTAGTTTAAGATCTTGATGTTTTTCTTGGTGTCTACATGCTGTTTGGTCAACTAAGTATGTTCCTTTGCATTTTCATCAACATAATAGCCTCTGTCCATGTGACCTTGCCATGTCTCTTCCACATTCACATCTGCATCTCATGTTTAAAATATGCATCTTAACATGACATAAGTATGGTTATGCATTTCGTAGTAGCTTGATGGGTTCCATGAAATAAAAATGCCTTTTCTAGCATGTTTATCCTAAGTATGTTCATGCATCTATCTATCATCTCCATGCATTCTTTTTTTATGCATACGTGTTCTCCATGTTCTATATTATGTTTGTGGCACTTTGCTTGTGTTAAAATGCTTTTTTGAATGATAGGAAACCCGATTTTAAAAAAAAAATCCCCCCAAGTTAGGTACATGCCATCTCTCATACATGGAGAATAACATGGGCTTAAGATTCTTATGAAGTTGGTTTTCCAACCTTGGGGGTAAAGCAAGCATTCAGTCCTAGATTCATGGAAGAATGTGTATAAGAATGCTGGTTTTCAAAAATAATGAAATGAAATCTTTTAGTTGAGAAAATGTGAATCCTTGGTCCTTAGCTAAGCACCCTCATGATGGCATGGTTAACGCATTGTTCCATCATCCCAACCTACTAAGGAATTGTGGAATGAACTCGTGATGCCTATGTCAACCCTTCATCTCTGCTACAGATGTTTGAATGTCTATGGCCCGAGCTTAACCCAATGAAAAACCAAAAATATTGAACACCTCCCCTGTTTTGTTCTAGTAGCACAGTGGTTTAGTCCTGAAAAATTATTTAAAAATAAAAAATGATTTATTCGGAATGTACTAGTATTTTTCCCTTAAAGGATTTTGAATTACCTTTCCAACGATATCTCATTTACCTTCAGATTATCTTGGATGAAATAGTTACAATTTTTTGAATCTTCGCTATCTGAAACCCCTAGATCCAGTGAGTGGTCTACTATTCAAGCTGTTTCGGCCCAACAAACAACATTTTTGAACCCCTTAAATATTTTTCCCATAGAGGTCATGAAATTCCCTTTTCGAAAGGTATTATTTGCATTTTAACAATTCTGAATAAATCCGAAATGATTTTTTAAAGTACATCATACCTTTACCCTATACATGCTGCCATTGTCAAGACAAGCTGAAGTTCAAAAATTAATTCCGCCTAGAAAGTCATTTTCTAGGATTTTTTGAATATTTTTATATTACTCCTCACCGAGTTACCTTTCCAATAGTACCTTGTTTACCCTTGGGGACTTCAGGATGAGCTCAAAATAAATTTAGAAAGAGAAACAACGCAATGATGTCCTTTGTTTCTAGCCTAATTTTTGAAATGCTCTTATTGAGGCATTTGAACACCTCATGATCTACTCGGCTCATTCCCATGGCATAAGCCATTTAGACTCCGACCAAGGCTAAACAAAAGAGGAACATTTTAGCCAAAACTTTTGCTCTTGATTTTTAAAGATTATCTTTTTTCAAAAATATGACCCATTCTTGTTAACGTCGAAGATTTCTATTTTTGAGAATACTCCAACCCCGTTTTAACTTAAATCCAATATCAAACCTCTATTTTTGGGGATACTCCAACTCCACTACTCTGAAAAGATACTCCAACCCCGCTTTTACCTTAATATGACATCAAATTTTCACCTTTATGGACACTCCAACCCCACTCTTCTGAGGGGATACTCCAACCTCACTCTCCACATTCCTTCAAAATTCAAACTTTTTTCTAGGACATCCCCGAGTCATCAAAATCTTTTTTCTCTCCTCAAATTGCCACTGAATTCGACTAAGTCTCAACATTGTTGTCTCGATTATTCATCAATAATCGAAGACAACTACGAGATACATTTTGATCATCCCTCTTGTTTATGTATTTTGTGTGGATTTATTTATTGTTTTCTTTCCTATCTTACTAATATGTTTCCTCTTGTAGGGACCATGAGCATTCATGCTTTAAAAATCATTTTTAAAATCACAAAACGATATTTCATGCCGGTATCTCTCTAGTGCCAGACATGAAATATTTGATTTTTTTTTAAAAAAAAACCTACCCAGAGATTATTTTCATCAAAAACCCCTATGTTTCTCACATCTCCAAGGCGCATAGGTGATAAAATTTTTATTAAAACTCGGACTCGTATCTTTACGAAATTTCATGCATTAGAGGGAATTATATTTAAATAATGATAAAAATAGCACCGAGGAAACCAGGATTTAAGTAAAATATAGTTAGATGGTACCAATTTTCTAGGGGTGCTAATCTTTCCCCACACGTAACCAACTCTCAGACCCAAAACAATGAATCTTTGATATTATTTTCAATAGGCATTCGGTCATGCCTAACTTAAAATGATCGGTGGTGACTCTAAGTTTATAGCCACTTCGTGGTGGCCATCCAAGACTAGTTGGATGAGCGATTCGTCCAACGATCTTTCACTCCTTCATGTTAAACATCAAAATATTTTTTTAAGTCGAGCGCATTTTGGCCCTTTGGATTGTCCGAAGTTCATAAAGGCCAGGCACGTGGAATGTCAACAGTATTGATACAAAATGTTAACATATTGATACATTGCTTTATGTATTAATATAATGGCTTATTGTATCGATACAAGGCTTGGCAGTACCTAAAAATTGCGATTTTTAGCCAAAATGTTTCAATACATTAGTGGCTATATTGACACAAGGTTCAATGTATCAATACACTCTTCAATTTATCGATACACTTGGGCAAAATTTGTTTTATGTATTAATAAAAAAAACAAATTTTTTCTAGATGTATCGATAAATTGAAAAATGTATCGATACAAAATGCATAGTATCAATACACAAAAGCAAGATGGCCTAGTTCGTAACATTTTCATTTTTTTGGGCTATTACATTAAAACTTAAATTGGAGCATGTTTTTGGCACCAAAAATCATCCAAATTTATACAATGCCTTAGCATCGGACTTGTGATTGGATCAATTAAATAATATCCACTACGAGGGACATTTTCATGACTTAATGCAATCTGTTAAAAGGCATTTTGGTCCTTCTCATGGCTCAATTGCATAAAGTGGCCTTGATCCACTATTTTTGCTAAGCAAGCCAATGGAATTGAATGGCAACTGAGCATAATACTTTGTCTTCATATGAGGTACATGTACCAAAATACCTTTGCTTTTTGTATTTTGTCTTCATTATTCTTATGGCTATATAGACTAACTTTGGCTTAGCTGAGAAAAGACTTACACATTCACTTTCACACATTCTCTCTAAGCATAACAACCTCTAAAAAACCTCAAAGCATTTACATTTTCGTAGCCTTCCATCTCAGGCACAAAAAACACCTTGAAAACATGATTTTAAGCCATTTTTGCTTGTTCATTTTCTTGCTAACTCATAGAAGTAAGAAAAAGCTTCAAAAGTAACATCTTTTGGTTGGAAAAAGCTCATCTTTTGGAGGAAAAGCTGCTACAAATCCTATTAGTGTATTTTCTCAACTCAACTCTTTATGGTTGTTGCTATTTTCATATTCTTCACCATGTTAATGACCGTTTTCATGCAACCTTAACCATTTTTAAGTTTCATGCATTTTCTTTGATGTCTTCTTCATAAGTTTGTGATTTTGTCATGTATTCATGCATAAAAATCATGTCTTTATGCTATCATGAAATTTCTAGCATATATTTATATCATTAAAAACATCTTATTTTATGCTCATATCATGTTCTACGCCTTAATTAATATATTTTGGTATATCTATGCATTTATTGTGGCTAAAAAATCATATCTTTATGCTATCATGAAATTTCCAACATGTGTTTATGTCATGAAAACACTTTCTTCTATTCTCATATCATGTTTTATGCATCAGTAAATATATTCTCGTATGTTCATGCATCATCTATACGTTCATTGCATTTTTAGCATGTTCTTTCCATAAAAATGATGTCTTTTTTTATGTTCTAGCATGATTTTATCATTTTGATGCCACGTTTAAATGTTTTACATTATTAAATATGCTTGCTTGATGTCTTGCCCTTGTTTTGAAAAATCTATTTTTTTTCAAAACTTCTTCAAGTTAGGTTCATGTTAATTTGAGTGAATGAGGATTAATATGAACTTAATGTTTTGTACCAATTGGTCCTCCAATCTTAGGAAAAAATCAAGCTTTCTATGCTGAGAGTCAAGGTTGAATGAGGTTAAATGTTCTAATTTTCACAAAATAAAATGCCTTTTTAATTTTGTTCCAGATTGTTTGTGCCTCGATTTTGTTGTCTAAAGCCCTTGCTATTGACATGGTTAATGGGATGTCCTATTATTTCAAACTACTCCGGAATTGTGCAAATGAGCTTGTGAAGCCACTATCACCGAACTCTCTTTGGTTACATCTAGACACCTACTTTCGACCGAGGCCCTTTTTTATAGTCCCAAATATCCGAGATTAAGAACCTAGTGGTCGCCGTAGTAGAGTTCAACCTTCTCTAGGTGGACTAGCATTTTCCAGACCAATTTAGTCATGTTTAAATGACCGCATATGCATGTGATGGAAAGAGTGCAATTTCAAGGGTCGTAGAGAATAAATCTATGATAAAAATGATGAATACTAGAAAGAAAATGAGTTATAAATATTTTCTTCTCAAATTTTGAAATTTAATTTTAGATATGATATCATGGTCAAATTTTTTTATTTTTAGAACTCTTCAAAAATTTTTCATGAAATTTCGAGAGTCAATCATCGTATATTTTTTTACCAGTACCCATGAAGTATTTCTGCCAATACTCGTTCAAAAAATTCTAAAATGTTCCAAAAAAATATTTATTGGCATTTTATACCAAGAGCTGTCCAGTTTTCAAACTTGTCAATTAATTTTAAAATTTTCACTATACTACTAATGTTGTGCTTGCGAATTTTATCTAGTGACACTTGCTTTGGATTTCAAGTTTTTATGTTTATTATTTCTACCAATTAATGTTTTGAGCAAAGTAGAATTTTGTTCACTTTTTTAAATTTGGATTTATTTTTGAATTTTTTCGCTTCCAAAATACAAAATTTTCTACATTGTGAATTTTTTTTGTAGAATTTTCTTAAGTTTAGAATTGTTAAAATTCATCAAATACTTTCATTAAATTAATATTAATTCAACTTTTTAAAAATCTAATTCATTTTATGAATTTTTTATTTTTTGTAAATATGGATTTCCCTAGTAAAAGTTTTTTTATAAAATTTTACTAATTTAAAAATTTTTCACACGTAAAATTTTTCAATTCATTTACAAAAAATTCTTTTTTTACAGTTCAACACTTAGAATTTTCTTATCTATTTGTTCTCATTTAGTTTTATTTATTTTTATTTTTATTTCAATAGAATTTTCTTATCTATTTGTTCTCATTTAGTTTTATTTATTTTTATTTTTATTTTAATTTCATTAATTCATTCATGAATATTTCATATAAAATATCAATGCATGGAATTTTCCAGCATTTTGCCTACCATTAAATCAATGTTTGACTTGTCAGATGTGTTTGGATCAAATGTCATTTATTTTTTATTAATAATAAACTATGTTTATATATGCAGCATTTTTGGTTAATTTTTGACTAAGTCATTTTTTCCAACCAATCAAATTTGTTGTTGAATGTTAAAACTTTTTTGCACCATTGGATCAAGTCCTAATTCAACGACACATTTTCCACCATTAGATTTATTTGGATTTTTTTTCTAGCTTGATGAAGATAAGAATGAATATTGTGGATAGAGATGCATTAAATGATGGAAGCTTTAAATTAATTAAAGTGCGGAAATTAATCAATAATAATGATTAAAAAAAGAAAAAAAGGGGTACAAAACTTATCTTGCTCGAAATTTCCAAGACAATGGGCGAACAACATTTTTTTGTTTTGGTTTATCTTCTCGCTTTCTAGAAGAAAAAAAGTTCTCTTTGTTTTCTTTAATTTGTGATTAGTTTTCTTTGAGAAAAATTCAATTTTAAAGCTAGATGTTATTATGATATTATGATTTGAGCTTGATAGAAATCTAGAGTGATTTGTTATGCTATTTCATAGGTTGCATATTTCACTTCTTATCATTATTACTTATTTTTTTATTTATTTTCATGTGAATTGATTATGAATATTTTGTGTTGATTATGAGACCATGAAAATTCATATTTTTATCGTGAATACTTTTGTGTTGATTATGAGATCATGTAAATTTATATTTTTACTTGTGAATATGGTTACGTTGATTATCATATATTTTCAAGCTATGAAACAGAATTAGTGTTTAAATTCATACATGACATCATTTAATGTTATTTTCGTATCTTGGCGATACTTTTAGCTTCGTATTAGCTAGGTAATATTTTGTTTCGCTATGCATAAAGGAATTTTGATAAAAAAAATTTTCTTAGATTTTTTTGGTGAAATTTGAATGAAAGATAGGATTCTTTTTGCAATTTTCCGCTTACTTCTTAAGTCCATTAGGACCATTTCAAAATTAAAAGATTTTTTAAGGGCTTAGAATTATTTTCTCTAAAATTTTGAAGGCTTTAGAAAGGTGTTTCCAAGCCTTGGCTAAACCATGTATGGCTATTTTGGTAATTTTTCATCCTTTAAAGGCACTTAGCAATTTTAGAAAACCTTAGAGACTAAGTTGTGAAATTTGAAAATTTTTTTTCTTCGTCATCCATGGTGGGTCGAATGGTCCTAGTGTGATTTTTATGAAGTTTCCATATGTTTTAAATTCATTTTTGGAACATATCTAGCATTTTAGCCATTTTAGGGCTAATATGCAATTTTTAGAAATTTAGGGGCCTAGGAGTAATTTTTGCATTTTAGGTCATCTTTGATTTCTAAGTTACCTTTTAGGGTATAATTGTCATTTCATTTCGTTTTTGAGTCCTTTAAGGTTACCGTGATACTTTTATGTCAAAGGTATACCTTAGAGTTATTTTAGTAATTTATCTTAGAATTAAGTCCTTTATGATCATCATGATACTTTTATCTTGAAGATGCATAATAAAGATAGATTTTCCTTTTTATAATGTCACCGAGTCCCTTAAGGTTACTAAAATTCTTTCATGTAGATGGTAGACCTTAGGAAAATTTGAGTAATTTACATTAGAACCAAGTTCTATGTGATCATCAAGATACCTTCATGTTGAAAGTGCATAATAGGAATAAGTAAGTTTGTTTATGATGTCATCAAGTGCTTTAGGCTTACCTGGACACTTTCAGGTCGAAGGTATACATTAAGGATATTTTAGTAATATAACTTAAAATCGAGTCATTTAGGATCACCAAAATACTTTCATGTTGAACGTGTATTTTAGGGGACATTTCTGTCTCTTTGACCAAATATAGGTCCTTAAAGTCTAGTTTTGTACTTTTTGTTGAAACTAGATGTTAGGACAAATTTTTATTATTTCCCATAAAACTGAAAGTTTTAAAACTAAGGCAATATCTCCGAGTTAAAGTAGTACATGAAATTTCTCCCAGTATATAGAAGGGGTTTCACGAATTATTTTAATATTGAGATATACTTTTAAAAATGAAAATTTTAGATTTTTTGAATTTTGTAAAAACAAAACCTTTCGTATTCCTCTAACCATCCGATGAGGTGCAAAAAATATTTTGATTTTTAAAACCTGTTGTATTCCTTCGGCTTTCTGGTGGGGTGAGAACATTAATGATAAAACCTTTTATGTTCCTCTGATCCTCTAATGAGGTACTAAAGCTATTTTAATTTTTAAAAAAAAAATATTAAAAACCCGATTCTATCATAAAGAAATAAATTTGGGATTTAAAATTTTTTGAAATATGAAATTTTAATTAAAGGCCATATATTGAAATTGAATAAAAATCATTACTTAAGTTAACACGTAATTAATAAGGTACTGATAACTGGGCATCATGAAAAGGGTCGATCCTTACCCGTAATTGTAACTGACTCCTGAACCATTTCATGTGATCTCTAATATAAACGTGGACCTAAAAGTTTATTTTAAGGGTTTCATAACCCTCAAATGCTAGCTCCAATAATTGACCAATCTCACTTAGCTAAAATAGATTGGTGGTGACTCTAAGGTAAATGGTCATTTCATGATGACTATTTAAGGTTAAGTCGAGTGAGTGATTCATCTCGATGACACGGTCCTCAAAATATAAGAAAAGAAAATAAGGATATGGACCCCAAAAATAAAAAATAAGGACATATAGACATAGATAAGAATGAAGGGAAGACCAGCCTTTTAGGTCTAGCTGGTCAAGATTTGTGTCCTGGCCATGTTGTGACATCACAAACATTTAAATATCCATAACTAGTGTCTAACTCTAGGAAATTGAAAAAAACAAAAACTAAAAAGTACCCTGTTTCGTGCTAATAACATTGCAACCATGAATTGAAAAATCATTTTCGAACCCTAAACAATTTTTCATGAATTTTTTATTTTTTCCCTAAAAAGGCATTGATATTTTATTTTCCTCATATCATTATGGATGAGGGAGTTACGATTTTTCAAACAATGCTGTCTGGAACCTCCGGAATCAGTGATTCGCAATCTATTTGGGCCATTTCGGCCTACTAGATGATTTTTCTAAAATTTTTAGAATTTTTTCCTAAAAATTTTTCAAAATTCTCTTTCTAGAATGATGTCCTTTGTAATTTAACGATTCCTATTGTGTTGGATATAAGTCGAAGTCCCACTATACCTTTGCCCATGTGTAGGCTATCAATATCGAATTAGACCCAACTTCAAAAACTATTTACTCTTGGAAAGCAATTTTTTAGGATTTTTAAACATTTTTATATCAACCCTTATTGAGTCAACTTCCCAATGCTATCACCCAACGCCTTGAATCTTTAGACCAATCCAGAATAAAATCTAAAATGGAGATAGCGCAATGTTATCCCCTATTTCAACATTTATTAAAATTAATTATTTTTCTAAAATTCCTCCTTTAAGGCATTCGGATGCTTATAAATGAGTCCAATCAACCCCGTCATGTCAAAACATGTGTCAACCTCCTTTGGCTCAGATTAAGGCACAAGCATATTTCAAATTCTATTATCCTTATTTTGTCAATTTTTTGTTTTTTAAATCAAAATTACTAACATTGTCAAAATTTGTTAAAAATGTCATCTTGTCAAGAAATTATTGATTTTTTTTTTTAAGTTTTTCAATCCCATTTCTCCAAAATTACTAAAATTTCCATCTTCGTGGACACTCCAACCTTATTTTTCGAAGGGAAACTCCAACCTCATTTTTTAAAATTTCACTCAAGACCAAATTATCTCTTTCCCAGATTCTTTCAATTTTTTTTTAGAATTCAAACTCGTTTTTCATGCCTCAATTAACCTATGAATCCAAATGCATCTCAAAGATTGTCGATTTGGTTATTCTAGATAGCTAATGATAATTACAAGATACATTTCGACCGACCCTTTTCTTTTCCTTTTTTTTTTCATGTGATTTATTTGGTGCAATATTATATTGTTCTACCTATGCCTTATTGACACATTTCTCTTTGTGGTGTCCATTTTGTAACCATATTTCCAAATTATTTTTGAAAATCACAAGACAATGTTTCATGTTAGTATCTCTCTAATGCTTAACACAAAATATCTATTTTTCAAATTAAATCCAAAGATCATTTTAGTTAAAAATCTCTGTGTTCCCCACCTCTCTGAGGTGCATATGAGATTCAAATTTTTTGCAAAAACCCAGATTTATCACTTTACATAAATTCATGCATAAAAGGGGATTATATCAAAATAATGACAAGTCAACATCAAGAAAACTAAAACCAATGTAAGATACAGCTAAAAGGTACCGATTTCAGGCATCATGGAGATGTTAATTCTTCCCAGTGCGTAACCAACTCTCGAGCCTAACTGACAAATCTCTAGATCATGTAGACCTTGGAATTGATTTTTCAAGTTTCATAACTTAAAACATCAATTTCAATAGGCCTCTGATCACACCTAGCCCAAGTAATTGTGGTAACTCTAAGCGTTAGCCACTTCGTGGTGGCCATCCAAGACCAGTTGGATGAGCAATTTGTCTGATGATCCCCAATCATGATCAAGAGTTGAGAATTCATACTTTCTCACTCTTATGATATCAAAAAAGGAAGAGTCCTAGTTGAAAGGATATTTTTTGGTCAAAAATATTTTTTAAGTAGTTACCATGCTTCTTTTGCAAAGAGGGGCACGTTACAACACCAAGACCTTAAACTTTGACAAGATAATCATATTTGGGATTAATAAGAATTCTTTGGCTATTTTAAATCTTCATTTAACTTTTATAGCTTAGATTGTTCTTCTAGCTAGTCATACTTCTATTCTGAATGCCCAACCTTCCCTGTTGGATTTTGGTTTGATCGTTCTAAATCTAGAGTATTAAATAAGACAAAAAAGTTTATCCCTAAACCATAAATTGATCGTAGAGGTATTGAGCCAAAATGCTTGTTTGATCGAATAGCATGATTCTTTCCCATCATCTTGCCTTAAAAAGGTTGAGAAGTGCAAGTTAGTTTTGCAAGAAAATAGGCTGTGAAAACATTCACTCTCATTATTCACTTCCTTAAGAATTAACCATGCAAATTTATAAGTAAGATGAGGAGTAAATGTATGAATGAATAAGTCAATGATACTATGGGTGATTAGTAGGATTTAAACATAGGGAAACCAATGTAGAAATGACAAGAATTTCAAATTTTGCCTTCATCCTTAGCATTGCATCAATTTAAACATACTTAACATTTCATTGATGTTTATAAAGCAAAGTTTACAAAATTCTAAAAATGGTTAAACATTGTCTTGATGAACATTTCCCTATCTCAATATCCTAAAGCCTATAGATAAAACATCCTTTTAAAGCACCACTTGAAGCTTCAATCCTTCTTGTAATGTTCTCTATTGATCAAAGTCTTCGGATTAAGCTATCTATCATCAATAGGGGATTACATTTTGTTCTGGAAGGTTACACAATTTTGATGGAATACCTATAGGCTCCACAATGATACTCGTAACTAGCTTTAAGATTATACCACTCAGGGTATGGTGGGCATCAAGGTTTAGTAGGTGCACATGCAACCAAATGGCTTTGCAGCAATATAACAAAGATTTCCTTGTAATTGACCAGAAGAATGTCAAAATGCCTCGACGTTGTTTCCTTTCTTTATAATATACTGACTAGAAGTAGAGGCTTTCACTAAAGACACGGTGATTTGTGTTGGAAAAATTGGCAAACAAGACAATTGAGTGATGCCAAGATGTGAGGCTTCCCCGATCAATATCACATTAACTTTTGACCTAGCATGATTAAGTAGAATGTTGTCAGTAACTTTTGACTTTGACTCAATCTTTAACTTGTATCGGTCAGGTTCTGGACTTTTCTTTTACATGTAGTGCAATTTAATAGAATGCCCAGTGCCACAGCATGATATTCACAATAGGCATTAACATCATGCCCTTTGGGATACAAGGGTTTTCTTGGTCTAAAATAGAAAAATGCAACTAACTAATCTTGTAGTAACTTCTGGTACAATTCATTGTAGACTTTAGGATTAGGTTAGAACTTGGCATCTCCTGAGTTGTTTCTAAGTTTTCCTAATATTTTTGATGTTGTAGTGTTGAGTGTTTTAGGTAGTATTATATGGAAAGGTAAGGTAAGGGTTATATCTGATGAAGTATACCAATTATAAAGTAGAGGTGCATAGGTATAAGTTCAAGCTAAGGGTAGTTATGTCAGGGTGGTAAACACTTAGTATAAGGTATAAACTTGAGCCAGCGTATGACTAGCTATCATTGTTGACCGCATTTGCTTTTCCTTTTTTGTTTATAGTTTTCTTGATATCAGGTCTGAAGGATGGTTTTGAAGTGATAAGAGGACAAACCAGGTTAAAAAGCAAGTCAGTATAAAATGATATGAGGTTAGGATGATGAGTTTCAGACATTGGCTAGAGTATAGAATTGAAAGGTTTTATGTAGGTCATTTCAAGTCCAGCTACTCGCATCTTTATTCCTGACATAAGCAAGGATAATGATGATTCATAAGAGTAATCTATCTTTGTTTGATCAAGGTATCATCTTTGTCAATTCCAAAAATTGTTCCTTTATCTCTCTAATATCTTGCCTGACTTCTCCAATAGTTATTTCCAAAATGCTAACACACACTTCTAGGGGGTTTGATGTGCTCTGACACATTCAATTCATTATGATGATGATGGCTCTTTAGGAGGACCTATTTCAGCCTTAAGAAAATTAATAACTGCTCCCACTACTTTTGCAAGTTGTTCTTTCAATTCTTAAACATCATGCCTTAGTTCATCTTGGATGCTTTCTAAAGTATTAACTCTTGCTTTTAACTGATCCCACATGTTATGACCCTTTTAACACAATCAGCATATGGGTTCAGCATTATGTAATGATTTACGGATGAACATATTCAAGAATGATGAATGACAAATGAAAGATATGACATGTTAAGGATGCATATCTACACATATGAAGACTAAAATGGTATAATGTTATGCAAAATGCTAGGTAAGAATTAAAAGGAATGATGTCCTAATATCATTCTTATTTTTTACCTTTCTATTTTTGCTAATGACTTTTTTTTTTTTGTTTCTGACTTAGTTTTCTTATAAGACTTTTCCATTTTATTTTGGGCTTTTCTTAAAGTTTAACCTTCCAACATTTTATTGGACAAAAATAACTAAAAGTAGATCCTTTTTTTTACTATAAAAGTAATAAAAAAATTTTATTAAAATTTGCCCTGAGAAAAATTAAGGTATTACGTGCTTTCAAGGCATCCTTGAAAGGATTACAGGTAGCAATTGGCCTGCTAAAGCCTACTTTGATGCAGATAACATGATGGTGTGTTGGGATTAAAATTATCCTTGTTACGATGATGCAATGTCTTCGAGACAAAATAAACACTTTAGGTGGTAATGTTCGTTCATCCTCATCGTGATTGATCGACGTCGAGCCATCGATCGGATAGCATAACGGCCTATTCAAGTTAAGTTTGTTTGTAATAAGATTGTACGAAATCTCTCAGGATGCAACTAGTAGTCTAGGCACTAATATTCATTCAACATTGCCTAGTGATTGGTGAACATTAAGCCATCGATTGAAAAACATAATAATTTACCACTGAATTTTATTCCCTTGAAGGCGGTACCAGGCCTTGAACGGTATCTTAAATGGCGGCATTCGCATGCTATCACTTAAAAAAAAAGAATGAATGTTATCCATCCATTGAACAACATAACGGTATGTCCCAATAAATTATCAAAATAGATTACATCTTTCAGGACAAAAATATAGGCGTTGGCAACAATATTGTTCATCATTGCCTATATAACAATGATAAAGTGAAGCAAAAGGCAAGAAATGTTTCCTTGAGTGTATTATTCTTCAAGTTATTTTAGTAGCATGCAGTATGGCTTGACATGGTTTAGCTTTTATGGCTGACTATGTGGGGTTAGGTTGACTCTAACTTAGACCCTAAACCATTCCTCTGTTTGGTAAGGACAGCTGAGACACCTTGATCTTGGGCATATCACAAACTTAGCAGAATGGGTTTCATTCCGGTGGATGTATTTCCTTAAGCCCATAGGATAAAAGGAATACGATAGGAGGATGGGTAATTTACACCTGAGAATGTGTCATTAGCCCACGAGTAAAGAGAAATACCATGGAGGACTATAGCTCACTCCCACTTAATAATGTTGCTAATCTCTCTCCAATGTAAACATGGCCAAGAGTCTAATGCAAATGTAAGTGTACGGTGTGTGTTGGAGAAACAACAAAACTTTTTGTTTTACTCTTCGTTACCATTTCAAAAGAAATGACATATTCACTTTTCGAGCAAAAGAAAACCCTAGCAATCACAAGACAAACAAGTGTATGCAAGATATGAACAAATAAATGTTATGTACAAAGAGATGAAGAGAGGGGATTGCAGATAAATAATGATCGAAAATCAAGAAAAATCAAGAATCAAATAAAATATGGTTAATTATAGGTCTAACACTCTAAATATTGTCCCTAGTAGAGTCACCAACCTGTTGCCATGTGTTCCTCAATCACTCAAATAAAGTGCATGAGTTAAAAAATCTTAATTTGAAGTATCCTTTGTTTTAGGATTCGAATGTGGCATTATAAGGTGAGAAAAATGTGCTTCTTATAATGGGAGGGGAAGACCACTCAACGAATCGCTAGTCTAATTAGTCTTGGATAGCTACCGTAAAATGGCCAAAAACTTGGAGTTGTCACCGATTATTTTAGGCTAGGCATGATCATACAACTAAAAAAACCAGTATTTTCAAGTACAGAAACTTAAAATACTGATTTTATGGTCTGCACATACCAAAATTCGTTAAAAACGGTCTAAGAGTCAATTACAAATGGGAAGGATTAGCACCCTAAAACGCTCTAAATCGGTACCATCTGGCCATAAATTAGCTTAATTTTGATTTTCTTATTTCTATATAGTCATTATTCATATATAATCTTGTTCTTATAATGCAATTTTAAAAATATTAAATTCAAATTTTTATAATAAATCTGTAACTCCTTATGCAACCCCAAAAAAAGGAGAAACAAAAGGTTTTGATAAAATAATTTTTAGATTAATTTGAAAAAGATACTCCATGTTTAGCATTGGATGGATATTGACATAAAACATTACCTGGAATTGTTTTAGAAAATTTAATTTTTTAAAACATGAATAAGAAGTTATCACTAAGAAAAGAAATGAGTTAGTAAGCATATGAAAATATAATAAATAATGCAAAAAAAATAAACACACAAAGCAAAGAAAAGTAAGGTGATCGTAATGTATCTCAGAATTGTCCTTGGTTATTGAGAAATAACCAAAATAACAATTTTGAGATGTGTTTGAAGTCATTGGTAATGTACGACATGAAAATCGAGGTTTTGGTTGAAAAGTCCGTGATGACCCGAAAAAGAGAAAATTTAAGTTTTTTCAGAGAATTTTTGAAAAATAGGGTTGAAGTATCCCCATAGTTGAAAACCTTGATGATTTTTAAACATCAAAATATTTTCAATGCTTTTTGAAAAAATGGTGAATTTTTAATTAAATCGATAATTTAAAATAATGACCAGATTACAAAATTTTGGAGAATGCCTTGGGTTTTGATTTGAGCCTAATAGGACTCGTAGGTGACTTAGAAATTTTTTGATCTATCGGATTCATCTTAAGGCATCTGAATACCTCAACATAAGTTGGAAGAATTGGTTAATTCTAGTTAATACCAAAAATAGGGAACAACATTACGCTGTCTGCCTTCCTAAATTTATTCTAGATTTATCCAAGGGCTTAAGGTGGCAAAAGAGATACCATTGGAAGGGTAACTCAATGAGGTTTAATATTAAAAGATTACAAACATCCAAAAAAATCACTTTCTAGGCAGAAATAATTTTTGAATTGATGTTTGATTTGGCACTAACAGCAAGAGAAAGGGCACAATGAACTTTGAAAAATATCTTTTCGGACTCATTTGGAATCATTAAATGGCAAATTATACCTTTTCAAAAAGGAAATTTCATATAAAATTTAGAAAAATCACGTAATGAGTCGAAATGGCCCAAACAGAATATGAATCACTGATTTTAGGGGATTCAAATAGCGAAGGTTTAAAAAATCATAATTTTCACATTTGGCAAACGAGATACCATTAGAAAGGTAATCTGATGCCCTTTAAAGGAAAAATATCAAAAAAATCTAAAAAATCACTTAAAGTTTGAAAATAATTTTTTAAGTTAAAATTATGATGCTGCCAAAGCTAAACCAGAGGAATTTTTTGGATTTGACTATCCTAGTCACATATTAATGTCTCAAACATGCAAATGTCAGTCATTTTGTGGTCCATGCTAATGGAATAATAGATCTATTCAAATGCCAGACAGGAGGCCGATGAACAATCCATTATCCATGTCATTTGATTAACAACTCCAAGGCTCAACGTAAGGCATTATGCCAAACACTTCATAAAACAGAGTTTTTATAAAGTTAAAAAATAGTATTTATGTATATTTTTTTAGGCCTTGAATCCAAACATAGCTAACTTGGTATTGCCTCAAGATCAATGCTTTAATTTATTAAGAATAATAGACCAATATTTATCTCATTGTTTGGGTTAATATTAATCTAACTTAAGATTGATTTCAGAAATCAGCTTAAGGCACCTTAAAAAAGCATTATCACAAACACTTTAACAGGTATCATAAACTAAAAATCATGTCAATAAAATCCAATAAGGCATTTTAAAAAATATATTATGATCAAAATGTAAGAAATGTTAAGAATAACATCGCAATATGCAGAAATGAGGATATTATAAAAGACGGATATGGACATATATATATATATATATATATGATATAAAGTAGGTCATCAATATATTCATGCTCATAATATAGTACGGAAAATACGTGGTTTTGATAAAATATCACATCATCCCAAGAGAATCACGTGCAAGAAAAATATTTAACATGCAAAACCCAAGAGAAATGGCTGCCAGCTTTTATCTAGAAGATTTGGAAACAAGGCATGTATCGCACGCCAACTAGTGCTACAGCTGTTCTTCAATGTCGTGGGCCCCTCCTATAATGAAAATTCAGACAAAATTAAATATTTATAACATGTAATTAAATAATAATTTTTTTCTAAATAGATATCGGGGGTGTTAATATCTTCTCACGTGTAATTATGCTCTTGAACCTAATTTTTTGTTTTCACAGACAAGAAAAAAATTGGTTTCCAATAATCTTTGTCTACGAGGGAACATTAAGTATTTTGAAAAGATTATTACGGAGAGTCCAAAGTGGAGGGATTCTTATCAAAATTCCACTAAACAATGAAAATTTTAGGAAACTTCCCAATGCCAAAGATTTTCATTTTATTCTCAAATAAAATGTTTTATTTAAAAAACGCAAAATAATAAATTTTCTAATAAAATGAATTTGGGGATTGATTTTAAATTTCAAAGTTAAGACCATTTTTATCGAAATTGGAGGATAATATATGATTAAATAATATTATTTTTTTTCTAAATAAAAGTTGTAGGGTATTAATTATTCCTCACACGTAACTGTACTCTTGAACATAATTTTTTATTTTTGTAGATAAAAAATTATATTTTTAATAAATTTTATAACTTATTAAAAATATAAATTTTCCTAGGTGGTTAATCCCATCTAAACAAAAAGATTTGTGATGACTTCATTTTTTTTCCAAAAACTCATCAAACGATGAGGGTTAAATCAATTTGGTTCTAAAATTTTAAAAATCGGATAACACGAACAAACTTGAAGATTGACTGAATCAACTGAATTGAAT
>JBBYHM010000004.1:380034-400651 GCA_038381775.1 Adansonia rubrostipa | reverse complement strand
ACTGGCAGCCGGGCACATCGTCCTCCTATTCCTGGGCAGGTATAAACACTAATTTATCTTTCAGAATGACCAAAAGTTGATTCAACATGATGAATTGGGTTCTCTTTAATACTATGGAGCTATATTATGATGAAATTAGCATCTCATTTTTTGCACCAAATATTTTTATAAACAAACATTTTATAACTGCCTTACATGTGATTCGTGATAGAAAATTTATTTAATTGCTTTTAACTTTTAAGATGCTTTAGCTGGATCCCAATTGCATTGATGTTACTTCGTAGCAACATATGCCATAGTAGCAATATTCAAACTTATGGGTGCAGAATGGTAGCTTAACAGATATTATGACTTAGAAAACTGGAGTGTGTATGCCATCAATTTTATTCATGTAGATTGCAGTTGGCTGTATTCACAAGCCTGCAGGTTTGGTTCATTATACATATTGTGACATGCTCTTTTTAAGTGAGAATAAAGATCGTTTTTGCAACATTATTTATGAACTTTAGTTTCTTATTTTCACAATTTTTCTATAATTACAGAATCATATTGTACATAATTTTCCTCCAAACTATGGGCTAACCTCTCAGTTTCCAGTGGATGCTTCCTGCACTTCATTGTTCAGTCTTGATGCTAGTGCCTAAAATTTGATCAAACTTATTTTATAGACAAATTGAATGGTTACTAGATTTGATATATTTTTGAGTAAGATACCACTGTTAATGTTTTCCTCTTTTTGATGCTTTAGGAGTTGGCCATAACTTCTGATGAAGCATTGAGTTTGGATGACTTACCTAAACGTGCTGTTGTATATGGAGGAGGGTATGACAGGTCTCCTGATTCGCTTATTCATTTGCTAACGCCTATAGATGATACGTATTCTTGTTGTCTCCAGGTACATTGCTGTAGAGTTTGCATCAATATGGCGAGGGATGGGTGCTACTGTAGATCTCTTTTTCAGAAAGGAACTTCCTTTGAGGTTATTATTCAGTCTGGTTTTATCCATTACTGCTGGATTTTTCTGGTATTGCATGAGAACTCCCAGATATGATTTAAGTTAATTTATGATGTTTATGATAACCTTAATTGTTTTAAGATGTGTTCTCAAGAAGTATTCGGAAATTTTCTGCTTCATACTTTATATGTACCTCTAATGTTTGTGCTGGTATTTCATTTGGAAATTTACATTATCCCAAGCTGTTATTGGTATTTGGTATTTTCTAAAGGATTTAAAGATACTATTGAGAAGATTATCAGGCTGTTCTCAAATAGAATGAAATGGGCTTTAGTTCTATAAGGACTATGACCAAGACTAGGAGTAAATAAATATATGCGTCTATGCTGCAGAGGATTTGATAATGAAATGAGGGCACTGGTTGCAAGAAATCTGGAAGGAAGGGGAATAAATTTGCATCCACAGACAAATTTGACAGAGGTTCTCAATTGTCGATTTTATTCAATTTGCATTTCTTTTGTTATCTATCAATATCTGTTACTTTCTACTGATGTATGTTCTAATATCTGTGAATTCAGTTGATTAAAACAGATAATGGGATAAAAGTGATTACAGACCATGGTGAGGAGTTGATAGCAGATGTTGTACTCTTTGCCACAGGTAATTGCCATCGTTTTCAAGATTCCAGGCAAATCTTTTTCCCAATTCCAAATCTCTGCTTTCAGTTTATTCTGTTTTATTTGTCTTTCCATATTTTGTGGAATTCACTATTGATGTCTATAAAGCTTGCTTTTTCTATTACGTGGAGGAATGGCAATAGGCATTGATTTGGTTATTGGTTTGACATCCATGGGCGCACTTTTTGCTTCTTGCCATTTGTGGGTTACCATCAGTTCTAATGTCATTGCTGCTTAACATCATTTAGATAATAAATTTCTGCATGCTTGCTTTATCTATTGAATTTGTCACAAAAGTGCCATTTCTTTCTCTCACATGTTTGTGTTCTCCATGATAAATGCTTATTTTGTGGTTATTTAACAATTCCTTAATCTGAATGATGATACTTAAATAAAATAGCAAATTTTTTATTATCTGTTAGATGCTACAAAATATAGAGTTTGGCTTGTTTGTTTTAATTATTACGCTTTGTATGGTTTGGAAAGTAATCATTGATACCTTGTCCTTACTCTACTGCTCTATTTCTTTTAGAATGGTAGTGAAATTTTGATTGACTTGCTGGTGCACTCTTATATAAGTACTTAGTCATGCTTTTGAAGGTCCTGGTTAAGATTATCGAATGTTTTTTCATATCTGAAAATGCTCTGCAATCGAACTTTGATATATTTTTCTGACTTGCTGTTCTGATGCCCTGCTATATCATTGAGAACATACGCCTTTTTTTAGATTTATTTTAATTTGTCATTCAGTTGGAGTGTGTGGTGATTTTTTTTTTTTTTTATTACAGGCAGGTTACCAAATACAAAAAGGTTGAATCTGGAAGCTGTAGGAGTTGAACTTGATACAACAGGAGCTGTGAAGGTTATTTATTCTGTCGTCTTTTCTTGTTTGTTATCATCAAACATTACTAAATTATTTTTAGGAAATAAGTTTCCATCTGCTCAGTGGATTGTCAGGAAATGTCGATTGCATGGCTATGATTTCATTATGGTTGATCTTTAGTAACGGCATGTGTTCTGATGTTCTGTTAATTTTCTAGTTTCCTGTCTCTTTTGGATAAATGATTGACTGTTGCCAGATAGGACGTGCAACCTTGTTCCCTATAAATGTTTTAAGAAGAAGGCCTGCCTGCGGAAAGAACTATGTCTAGTTCTGGGGTTTTTATCACGTAAAGCTAAAATGGCCTTCTTTGAGTGACATTCTCTGTGGTGCATTTCCTTTTGTTTGTGTACTTTGTTTGTTTTGGCCATATTACATATCTTTGATCTATATGAATATGGCTTTATTTTTCCAATTTTTATTTTGAAGGATTTGTTGGATATTTAGTTGACTTGATTATTTTAATTGCTTTGTGTGTGTTCTCCTATCTGAAAACACTGTTGCATAACCTAGTCGAATTTTTGTTACACCACTGAGTTCTAGCATCTTCATCCTGCAGGTGGATGAGTACTCTCGCACTAATATTCCCAGTGTATGGGCTGTGGGTGATGTTACAAATCGAATGAACCTGACTCCAGTGGCCTTAATGGAGGGAACTTGTTTTGCTGTAAGTGTTCTTTCTGAAGCCCTTTCATTTTTCCCGTACCGAACATTTTTTTGGTTCACTTGACACATATGGTTACATGTTAAACTTAATGTTTTTTCTTTCTCTTTTCTTTTTGTTTCTGGAAAATACTTGCAGAAAACTGTTTTTGGTGGGGAACCTACCAAACCAGACTACTGTAATGTACCTTGTGCTGTGTTTAGGTAATGATTTCTCTCTTATAACATGCCTCTGATGGTGGCATGGGTGTAATAATTTAAAGTAAATATAATGAAGCAGTCATGAAAATTTATTTTAAATCTCTTTCTTCCAAGGACTTCAGGATTTACAGTCGTTTTTGTTGATTGCATCATTTTATCTTGGACATATGCACATATTTTATATTTTGATTTGCCCAGTGTCTAACTCATTGTTGTACGTTCCTTTTTCCTTTTTCCATTATCCTTTTTCCTTTTAGTAAATTAATTGCTATGCTGATTCACCTTTTTGCAGTATACCACCACTTTCGGTTGTTGGTCTAAGTGAAGAGCAGGCAATTGAGCAAGCAAATGGCGATGTTCTGGTTTTCACATCAACCTTCAATCCAATGAAGAATACTGTATCTGGGTACGATGATGAATTGAGATGCTATTGCATAGGAAAATAAAATAAACTCTTGCAACCATCTTTGTTTTGTCCCTCCTGCCCCTTCCTTTTTCTGAAAGATCTCATCCATCAATTGCATTATATGATATATGTCTTCATTTCCATCTTTCACTTCTGGGGCTAGGTTTTGCAGACTCAGGGTTTGGTTTTGGACTTAGAGACATCATGTTTGTTCACAGTTCTTTTTTTTCTAATTAATTTTAAGAATCAAAGCATCATACCAGCAAAAATTTAAGGTGTTCAACGCGGATAGTTTAGGGTAAATTGAAGAGAATGTGTGATATGGCTGTGGGGATGCTAGTTTGCATTCTATATAGATAGTAATGGTTGTGGTTTCATGATATCCATGTCGCCTGTTAGGGTTTTGGGCATGAAGAAAATGACAGGAAGAGTTAATCTTTTCATAAGACCTGAATTTTTTTTTTGGGGGGGATGTGCTCGGGGTTATTGGGTTTTGGCTTCTTTAGTAAGTGGCTTCCTTGTCAGCTAACACTCAAATTCCTTATTTTATCTAATGCTATGTTATTTGGACTCAGGTGTGAGTGTTACACATATGGATGTGTTAGACATGGCTATATTCAATTTTTTTTCTGAGTTCTTCATATATTGGAGGTTTGTATCCCTATTCCCATGTTTGGGTACAAATCGAACCTGGTTACTTAAAGAAAATTGAAGAGTCAAAGCAACATAGATCTAACATTACGTCAATTAAGCATCTAATATGTTCCAATATTCAAGACATCAGTATTTCCATTTCTTTGTTCATTTGATCAGCAACCATGTCTGCAGTTCTTGTGTATCCTACCAATATTTTGCTTTCTTAGCAATTTTTAAGTTTCTTGTTTTCTGCTTCTAGACGGCAAGAAAAGACAGTAATGAAGTTAGTTGTTGATGCGGATACTGATAAAGTACTTGGGGCATCTATGTGTGGGCCAGATGCGCCTGAAATTATGCAGGTATTTTATTTGTTGGTTCTTTCTTTCAATCTACATACTTATCTCCATGTGCTGTGTAAATATCCATGCCTTGACAGTTGAAATACGGATTATCGTAAAGAATATGAATGTAGTTGGAAATGTGGTCTGGTTTTGCAAGTGCATAGTGTAAATTCTGGCACGACGCCAAGAAATTTTATTGGACTCAGCTATTGCATTTTGCTTTGGGATGAAAATTTTCTTATCCACGAATGAGTTTGCCTCTTTTCCTTGATGCATAATTCAATTACTAAAGAATAATTGAAAAATCTCCTGATGATGAAAATGATTTTCTGCTTTGCCCTACCTCTAGGGGTATTTTAGTGATAGGTTCTATAGGAACCGGGCGATCCTATATGGACAAATATCTAGCGACAAAAATCCTATTTTCCTTTCATTTGTTCGCTACAGGGTTCTTAGAGACATTGCTCCTTGTATTAGAATGTGGATGCAACGTCTTATGCTAACGGTTAATACTTGATTCTATTATGTGTCAAAAATATAATGCAAATGGTGATGATTAGACATGCCTAATGTCCTTATGATTAGTTCTGCTTTTGATAATATGCATTTAGGAATTAGATTGAACTATGGTGCATGTTGTAAGCCCTTATGGATCGTTTTGTCTTGCAATAAGTTACACTTAGGAATAAGGTGAAATAAACTTGCAGGTTGTAGACCTGATAATAATAACTCTGATGTTTGAATTTTGGTTTTCCATTTTAGGGCATTGCTATTGCTCTGAAGTGTGGAGCGACTAAGGCACAATTCGACAGCACAGTAAGTTGAACTTGTCGCTGCGCGACTCTTGTGGTTTCATTTACGCACTCCAGTACTATTTTTTTGTTTGATTTAACATTGAGCTCAATTTGGTATTCCAAACCAAGTTTTGTTGTGGCATGTAAACTGATTTGGGAGAGAGGCTTGGTAAATATTTCTTTAGCTCCAGTTTACGATAATTATGCGCTACTCTTAAGCTGTTTCTTTTAGTTTGTTTATTCGCAAAGGTCAAGGTTTTCGACATTCCTTTCTTCACGAATCAGCTGCCCTTAGCAATTCACTCATATTTTGAATTCCTACTGATTGTAGTTTGTTAGCGTCTAACCTTCCTGAGCAAGTTATTTGAACTCTTTCCTACAGGTTGGCATACATCCTTCTGCTGCTGAGGAGTTTGTAACCATGCGGTCTGTTTCGCGTCGTATTACTGCCGGTGGAAAACCAAAGACAAATCTGTAGAAGATATGCATCAAGGAAATTATAGTCCCACTAATACGCAGTTGGAAGCAACATTCTCAATGGTTACATGATTGCTAAAGGTTTATATATTTTGGTTTATCTTTACTCATAATAAAAAGGTTCTGCCATTAGTTCAAATAGTGGCAGTAGCGGTATATTTGTTCCTTTTAAGTCGTCAGCTCAAATTTGGATTAGTATCTTTGATTTATGGAGTAATGCACAATTATTTTACAAAAGCTCCCATTTTCGTGTCTGATGGAGCCCTCTGCTATACTTTCTCCTTTGGTTATATGCAGTAGCTCGCCATTTTAACCTGAATTTGTTTCGAGGCGCTTTTGCTAAATTAGTTGGTAGAACATACGCCAGGGTTCCTGGAAAAACCTTCGTGACTGGTTGTTGATATTTTGATGAGCGAGGAGAATCAGGTTCACTGTTGCTTTTATTATTGTTTTTAATGAAAAAAGTCGCAATCAAAAGATAAAAAAAAAATTATAAGTATTAAGATACGAATTTCAAGTTATTGAATGCCGTTATGCAATATGAATTAATTGAGTTAAATTCGAAAAAAACTTAAAAACTAAGAACGTGATTTTTTCTGTCACTTCTAAATGGAGTAACTTCTCTGACTACATAATTTCTACCGGTACACATCCATGCTCAACGGAATATGATTTTGCATAATAACAGAATTTTAAGAAGCAATGATAGTAAATAAATAATAGAAACCTAAGGCGTATTTGAATATTTGATCGTAATTTGTCGCGGGCGATACGTCATAGAAATGGGTGCTGGGAAACTATGATTGCCAAGTTTGAAGTGGCTTTTAGCCCCTTATTTGTAATAATGTCTTGTCATGCAACACGACATAATTAACCATGAGAATGGTAATAGATAATGATCAGAAATCAAATCAATGAGGTTATCAGATTATTTATTCAATTGTTTGATCGATTGAAGTGTATAATTTAATTAAAAATATTTAAATATTAAATAAGTAGTTTTAATATTAAGTATTAAATATAGTAAATATTTAAGAAAAATATACATTTAACTAAATGTATGATCTTTAATACTAGATCTAATAGTTTAAAAGTTCAAATCTCATTTCATAATATAATTTAAAAAATAAATAAATTAAAATAAGCTTACATTTGAGTTTTTTTTTTAATTTTTATTGGTTCAACCGGTCTTATAATATATACAGAATCAAACTGGCAATGATTCTCGACTCAACCGATTAGACCAATCGGTCTGGTTCATTTTTTTCAGCACGTGATGTAAAAAATTAGATATTTCGTACTATCTCATTTGTTTTTTAGGCATTTTTTGCAGGTTTGGATATTGGATATGGATCTCTAAATGTCCATTATCCTAATTTTCTTTCAATTTTGATTCAAACGATGTTTGATTCCCGAATTCGTTATTCAAATTCGCTTTATTTATGTAGATAATGGATTCGAGTATATGAATTCGATATCCACTTACACATTTAATTATTGTATAATTTTATATTTTTATTTAAAAAATAATTTAATAAATTATGATATTCAACAATAAATTTGAATATTTAATGAATTCTTATATTCAACAGATATTTAACAAATTTGAATTTTCAGCGAATATTACTCTTTGAATTGAATGCTGATTCGGATAGTAATATATGAATAGTAAATAGATAATACATGGATTCAAATCCCAAATAAATTAAGCAGATTCAAACTCAAATATTTAGATATTTACGGATATCAAATTCACTTCCATTCCTAAGCTTGTTTTCAGTATTTTTGGGGTTTTGATCCAACTTATCTTGCTTTTTATTAAGGATCAATTATCCGACTTGGAAGGAACTAAATTATTATAACTCAATTGAAAAAATTAATGGAAATGGTGGCTCCGCTAGGTTCTGCAATGGCTCACTTAACACTATTAAGTCAATAAACTTGGTTCCAGAGATTCATATTGCTCGCTAAAATTCAGCAAGTGCACCACATTGCAAGTACCTGGAAAACAATTTTCTTTCAAGGACAAAAATAGTTATAATATACTTCATACATCTAAAGCCTTATTTGGGAGCATAGAGCAGTGCATTTGCCCCCAAATTTATCCGAGGCCAATACATTGTGAAGCTCGTAACATCGTCCATTGCAATGCCTCATGCTCCGAAACGGGTGCTAATAATCATTTAGGATTTGCCAAGAGAAAAAAAGAATGTCATTGATAATGTAGGATTTCTGAAACATCATGAATTGTGCTTCATTTGTATACTTAGGATAATTACTTTAGTCAAGCAAGATGCGAACAAATAGAGGTCAGGCAACTCAATTCCACAGTTGCATATCCTAGTTTCTTCAATGTAAATATTATGGTGTTTAATGAACATTGCGATACCTAAACCACTGCTTTTCCTTGGCATACATCACAAGTTGTATACCCAAGGCCGTCACAGTACGGACAGTTTGCTCCCTCGTCCACCCATTCTAGAAACTGCATCACAAAAGCTAGTCAAATCATTAATGTGGCTTGATACTATTTTTTTTGTTTTTCGGATTTGGCAAAGAGGGGATTTGAATCCTACTAGATCCCTTAAACAAATAATATCAAGAAAACCTTTTTTTACCTGGGGTTCAACATTCGGTTCACCAGTTCCATCACATTCTGCAGTAGCGAAATGTCATTGAGAGAAAGTAAGGTACCAAAAGTTATAACATGCAATCAAGCACTTGCGAATTTTGAAAATGGTCATATGTTTGAGCAATGTTGCATACTTGCAGCATATTCATCGGAAGAAAGAAATAACGGTTTCTTATTATACAGAGCAACTCCTTTGAAGATCGACGTTCAATTCAACCTAGGAAGTGATTATTACCTGTGCATATCAATCGGCCCTCCCCTCGACAAGCATGGCACCTTGTTGTGGTATCTTTGTTTTTACTTTCCCTAACTTGTTTATTCCTGCCAGCAAGTCTAGAAGGTTCTTCCCACCGATTTTCTCCAAGAAGAAAAACTCGATGTTGGGGTACCTCTTCTGTGAAACCTTCCTCTTTCACAACTTTCTGTTGTATCTCTGAGATTTCTGTCAAAGAAGCAATTGCAGTTCCATTTGTCCCTTCCTATAAATAAGACAAGTCCAGGAAACTAACCAATTTGTTGGCTGAAATCAAAATCCAATAGCAGTTGAGCCTATTAGCATGCACAAAAAACTTTGCCTTCTGCATGATCTCCACATACCTTCTCCGGAATAGTTGAAGGGGCTATTCTTGAGCTAGAACTCCTGGTTTGCAGTTCCCCGAACAATCTTCGTAGAAGCTCTGCAGTCATGATTCCATCTTCACGGGCACCTAATGTTGCCTGTCAAGAGTGATCATTTACTAATGAATACCATAGCAGAAATACGAGGAAAGATAAGAAGCTTTTCTGATTGGCAATCCATAAGAAAAGATTATTTCGTCCTCCGCATTCTTCTCCATGACAACAACACCACCACACAACAGAGAAATTATGGCTTACTTGCCACGTTTTCACGGCGCGCTCGGTCCCACTAGAGAAGCTGGAAAATTCCATGTCCTCTTCACCAGAGTAAAAACCCAGTTTTTCTAATGCCTCCTGTCATAATTAAAAAACCATTAGGGAACAAATCAAGATCCATGATTCACTCAGTTTCAATCTCATGAACATTGTAAATGTCTATTTTTGGTCAATAAAGTATAATGTAGGCATAACCCCTATGGCATAGCCCTACTTGGCACAATACTTTTTGGCAGAGGTACTTTTGGTAGAGGTGCTTTTGGCATAGCAATCTTTGGCAGAGGTGCTTTAGGCACAGCACTCTTTGGCAAAGGTACTTTGGCACAGCACTCTTTGGCACATTGCTTTTGGAACAACACTTTTCAGCAGCAGCACTCCTTGGAAGTTGTACTAGCTGGCACAACAAGATCCACTAGATAAACACTATGAAGCTAACCCTAGAAAGTAGACAAGATTTTTGAGTTTCTATACACTTGGGATATCTTGGAAAGCATATCTTAAAGGCTCAGATATAGAGATTGTGAAGAAATCTGTTAGAACATAAGTGCTTCCCTTTTCCATTTAACGGACTGCCATGTAACCAGTATTCACTGTGAGTTACCAAAACATTCCTCAGGGCATAGCTTTCAAATAACCTCCATCAACCCACTACTTTTGTAACCTCCCTTTCATGGTAACTGCTCTAGTAACTCCCAAGGAGGCTATAAAATAGAGATCCAAAACTTCATTTGAATCTTTTAGCAGTTTGACTAACTTTTACTCTTTTGGAATTCCCTTGCAATTTTTCCCTGCAATTCTTGTAACCATCGTAACTTTTATCACCCTTAGCCAGTTACAGCCTTCATCACAATCACTTGCCACCACACTTATTCTTCCAGAGTTTGCTCCAATCGTCCTCTTTGCCATCTCTATATCATCCTATCTTACTGGTCTGTAACATTTTCTCACTTGATCGAAAAGAACCCTCTCTACAAACATATGATCCTCTGAAAAGATCATTCCTTTAATTCCATTAAATTGGTTCAGAATTCTAAATTACAAAATCACTTATGAATTATGATTAACAATATTAAAAAATTACAGAAATTACAGGTTTGATTTGTATCCAAAATTCCAATTTTATTCCCACATTTTTTACTGATTAGTTTCTTCAGAACTTATATATATAACACTCAGTTGGATTTGATTTAACTGACCTGCATTTCTCGAACTTGCTCTCCTTCGCTGCCTACTCTCAACGCTTTCCTTTCTATCTTCGTTTCTACCTCTTTTTCCTTCCGCTCCAAAACCCTAACCCCTTCCTCCACAACCACATCTTTCTCTTTTACTTCCTCCAAAACCATCTCCCTCGCGCTTTCCCCGCTTTCCGCAATCCGATTCTTATCTTTCAACACCTGCAGTAAAGCTCCGATACTCGATATCGTCTCCGAAATGGAAGCTCCATGAGCCAAAGTCCGGTTCTCTAAGGCTTGGATTTGAAGCTTGAGTTGGGAGATCTGTTGGAGCAGCGACTCTTTCTCGTTGAGCCAGCGCTGCTCTTCTCTTAGCCAGCGTTGCTCTTCTCGGAGCCATCGTTGTTCCTCACGAAGCCAGCGGGCTTCTTCGCGATCGAAATTTGAGGAATTAGGTGAAGAAGAAGAAGAAGAGAAGCAAAGGAAGAGATTGGAAGGGGAGGGAGAGAGAGAGGAGGGTTTGAAAGGAACGGAATGGGAACGGCATTGGAGAAATGGAGGTTTGAAAGAGAGAGGAACTAAGGAAGTCATCTCAATTATATTTCAATTAAACACACAAATTAATTAGTCAACATTCAGAATAAAAGAAGAAGAAGAAGAAGAAGAAGAAGAAGAGAAGGAAGGAGGAGAAGAAAAGAAAGCTTATGATATTTATTTATTTATTTATTTTTGTTGGATTTTTTGATTTGATATCTGTAGAGTGTTTGTTTGGTTACCGTTTTTAAACCACACGTTGGAAATTTGGCCATAAACAAGTGGCGGGAAGCTTTTTTACTCGTTACCCTTAATATTATATTATATAATAATAAATATAAGTATAATAATACTATATGTAGGACAGATTTATTTATTTTAATCTAAAATTAATTTAGTTTACAAGCTTTTATAATTTTTTAATGATTTATATATATATGTTTAGTTCAATCATATATTTCTTGCTTTATTCAAGTAAAAATGTGCGCATCAAATTGAATTTCAAATAGTTTAAAAATTTTTAATTAGTTGTTGAATATGCATAAAAATATAATAAAAAATACTGATATGATATAAATATCATATTAATTTAAAATTTATATATATGAAGAATGTAATTATATTAGTAAATTTATTATTTGATTTATTAGAATATCAATTATTCACGAAATTTACTAATTAATTCTACATTTGCATAGAATGATCCCTTCTTTTCTCTTTTTATAATGAATTTGGTACGATCGAACGTATTCGATTTTGTAGATTTTAATTGGTGAGAAATAAGTCACGATGTTTGGTATAATACATTCTTGGGAGCCTAAATTTCCCATGGCCATCACATACCATGAATAATGTGAATGTCTTTCCTTCCAAAACCATGAGGAAGTAAAAATAAAGTTTTGAGATAAAATTGTCTTCATACTTTTTAAATTTATCAAAATACTGATGAGTCATATTAATTAGTAATTAGTTGATAAATGTTGGATACCAAAGAACGTCAACAAAATTAAATTTGACATTTATTTTAAATTTAATTAAATAAACTTTATTTTTAACATTTTATTTTTTATTTTTAAAATATTCTATCAATTGAGTTTTGAAACAATAAAATTACATCATTCAAAATATTTTGAAAGCGCTTTTTTTTTTTTTGTATTATAAGTACTAACTTCAAACAAAATTAACCTTATGAAAAACAAATTGATAAAAACTCAAATTTTAATAATATAAGTGTAAATAATAAATTAATATTTTCGTTTAAATAAATTGATTATAATATATACAGATATATGAAAATAAAATTATAATATTATTTACAAAATCTATGAAGTTATTTGGTAAAAGTATTTCTGAAAATTATCATCACATTGCCAATAAAATTTATAGTGAACAAAATATGTCAGAATAACTTTCTCAAAATTTTAATCAATACTTATTCTTATATATAGAAACCGTGCAATGTTGTACATTCCCGTCAATTTAATTGTCAAGAATCACATTACCTTGAATCATGTTCTATTGAAATCATGAGATAAAAATGCCCCTATATGTATATATGATAGCACAGGTAAGAGATCAGAGGTCAACAAGAAGAAAAAAATTGTTTATTCAGCTCATTTTCTATAACAACGTTGCATATGATTGATGAGGAATTATCATTATTCGGAATTTCAAAATGCATTTATTATCACTTTAACAGTATATATAAGTGACAACAAACCTTGACAACTTAATACACAAAGGCAAAATCTACTTTAAAAGCCAAATGGATTAAACATGCACAAGCTACTCTTGAGCACCATTTATATATAGAAAGAAGCATAAAAAAGCTCAATTCAATTGCAGTCCCTTACCCAAAATGTTTGCCAGAAAATAGCCCAATTTCTACTTGATTAAAAGCTACTGATGCCTCGGATTTAACCTATCCAACATCATTGAATAAACAAGGAATGAAACAGCTTCATATATAGATCGTAAGATATCCTTGAATTTCCCACTTATAAAACATAAATAAAATCACTGTGGGCTTCTTCGAGACTTCTAATGTTCAGCTTAGTCTAGCTTCACATTAGAATACAAAAGTGTATCTCTCGTCAGTGGCATATTCAGAAGGAAGTACACCTGCAGTAGAAAAAAATGAAAAAAAAAAAAATGGAGAATGGATATCAATTCCGCAGTTATTAACAAGCATAAACAATCGAGTAAAGTCTTACAGCCACAGCCGACTGATAAACAAACAGAGTCTTTAGAACTCCTAAATCAGTCAACAGCGTAGATGATGCAGATCTATATGGACAATAAAGACACAGACCAAACCTATGCCACTGACAATCTAGAAAGATAATAATTTTACTTCTCTCACAAAGGTCTAATAGATTCTTCTTGGTCTCTACTACATTATCTGCAGTTAGTCCCGGATTTTGTTTAAGTCAATCACCATAGTTGAAAGCAGTATGAAAACCAGAATTCCTCTAATCTATAAATATACCAGAATTCCTCTAATCTATAAATATTTCTTGACAAAGAGAAAGCAAGCTCTACAGTTGTAATTCTGACTTGAGAATACAAAGTTCGGTTTGGCTGTAAAACGGAATAAATGCATTGCTTTCCACGTCTGAGAAGAAAGAAAAGGGTAGTGGACACCTCTAAGGAGAAAAAAAAAGAAGTAAATGTGTAAATCCGGTAAAAACTTTGAGTTTTTCAATTGTTGGAGAAACGGGAATAAAAGAACTTTCAACGTTTGTCAAAAGGCTTAGCATTGTTTGATTTTATGCTATGGGATTCTACAAATTTCATGGAACTTCAATTACAAGAATGTTGAAAAAGCACTCTAGGAACCATGAAAAGATTGGCATCCAACATTAATACATAAAACAGATTTTACCCCCAAGAGAGTTGCAACGAGAAGAACAACTCCAGTTACCCAAGCAAGGGTCCTTCTAACCAACGCTTGTGCAGCAATGGTGGTATTAAGGGAGCTTTTTGTTTCTGCTAACCAACGCGGAGTCGGGCGAGAGGTAAACATCACATTCATCAAAGTTTTTGATTCTGGTTGAGGGACCACATTAAAGACAATAACTCCAACAATTTGACCTGCCCAATTATCAATTAGATTTGAAAAAAATTTGGCAGCCCACGATTGTGGGGATGAGGGTGATAGAAAGAAAACACTGTCAACAACTCGAGATGAAAAGCATTCACATTCACCGCAAATTTTCAGAATACTATAACCAGCATAAATGCATACGGAATTCCACAAAAATTGGCTGGTCTAGTTCACTATTGCATCCAAGGAAACCTATGATACAAAAGGTAATCGGAAAAAATATATATCATAGTTTTCTTTATAAAGAGTTGCACACTATGTCTGGCTTCGCCTTTGTATATACAGGGCATGCAAATGGTGAACATAAACTGCAGTAGCAGCATATTATAACTCTTAATTAGTAAAATAAGTTCTTTTTCAGTATCAATGGAGAGTTCAACATGTACCAACCTCCATAAGCTGTCTGCAGTGAATCAAATATCTTGGAAAGTGTAGCAAGAAGAAGCTTCATTCCTTGCTTGTCAACACCATCTCTGTCATGCTGCTCCTGCAAAGCCTGAATTTTTTTGGGAACATTAAAATGTTTAGCAAGGGGGTAAGCAACAAGGCAGCAAACATAAACAAAAGGCAGTATGGACATTACCATAGCATGAAAATAACATGAATTAACCATTTTTTACAGTTGATGCCTATAGTTAGAGACAATCTAAGAGACTTTTAATTGATGTTGAAAAACTAAAATGCTAAAATAATAACAATTCTTGTAGATCAAAGACATGTCTCCTCAAATACACATTTAATAAGAATATAGAGACACGTTTTACAAGGCCAAGCAAGCATGGCAGGTAAGAATGCCATTTGTCAGTACAGAGCAATATCACGGCATAGGCATAGTTACATATCAGTTTTAACTAAATGTAAGCAATGGAAATAAACCCTTTTCTTCCTCGATAATGCATTAATAAGGTGTTCTAATTTTGGGCTGAGAAGGATAAAAGAAACCTTCCACTTAAATATGATAGTCTTCAAATACATTTTTGGACAAGACACGAATCTATAGAAACAAAATACTAATAGTTAGTATCAGCCAAATCAAGTCTCTATGTTTAGTACCTTAATACCATCAAAAGAACCCATTATTAACTCAGCAGGTCTACGCAAAGTCCTTGACAAATCTTCATGCATTTCCATTGCTCTCCTTATATTTTGGGACAGAGCAAACAGTTTTGATGCAAATTCCCTATGTACTTTCTGCAAACAATTGAAGCTTAAAACTCTCAATGAGGTAAATGAGAATTCAAGACAATAGACTACAGGTATTGCTATACCAGTGTCAGTCAAAAACAATTCACAAAAAGCAGATAAAATATCGGTTCCTGAACAAGACCTCTGACATACGAAGATTCACACTGTCACCATTTGCCAACGGAATGGTTAATACTCCATGCAGAGGTTTTGTAGGATCAGAAACATAGGAGCCACCCAACCAGGATGCCTAAACACATATATAAGAACACTGTGACATGCATGTCCAAAATAAACAATCGCAAGACAAACAACACAATCCACTAAAGCTCAGAATAATAAACTAACAAAGTCATTGATCTCTTCTTCAGTGTAATCTCCAAGAGGCTCGTCCAAAGAAACCACAGATACTTCTTCTTCATCTGCAATATAATGAACAAATCCTAATGAATAGATACATTTAAGATACATCTACAAAACAGTGAAAAGTTATGACTAGAATATGCTACTTTTAAATTGTGACAAAAGGTCAAATACCTGGGAGCTGAATGTCCACTTTACTTGAACCAAGATCTACACTACTCTTCAAGGCTTTACTGAAAAGAGCACTCTTGGGTTCAACAACAAGAGGATCTGAAGACAGAAGAACATTTATTTAAATAAAATGCAGAGGAGGGAGTAGGAGAAGAAGAAACACAGAAAATGAACTTCGACATAAAGTGAAGGTACCATCGATTCCACTGACTTCAAGCATAAAAACAGCACGAGGTCTATCAAATGGATTAGGAATGAGAATCTCATTCAGCTGCAAAAAAGCATGAATATCTTTGAACCAAAGCTTCTAAAAGAAGAAGTGAGAAACTAAAAGGGTTAATCACTCAGGACTAATAACTAAATAGCGACCTTAGATGAACCAGTAGCTGAAAGTGTAGCGGGTGGTGCAAAACCAAGCAAGACTGATACGGCAGCACCAACTTCATGTAACAGCATTGACTCTGACTATTAAAGCAAAAAGAAAAAAAAAAAACAAAAGGATTTCAAAGTGAGGAAGCAGGATCAGAATGAGATTAAACTTACAGACATGAAGAACAAAGGATAATCCAATTCCAATATTAATACGCTTTACAAAAAAGGGTTTTTGAAGAAAATTCTTCCCCTACTATTTCAAATGTCCATCTAAGAAGACATTAAAAGCACTTATATCATACGAAAATTGCAAGTAAAATGATAGAAATATCGAGTTATCTGTACAATCTTCAATAATAATAATAATAATTAAGAAGAACAAGAAGAAGATATAGGTAGTAAAACATCCACACACAACTAAATTACTGAATTTAAATACTACTAAGGTTCAAGATATTAGTTTCCAAATTTACATTTTCCGGCCAAAAAAAGGCATCCGACATTCTCTTGATACTCAAAATTCATCACAAATGATAAATTAAAAAATCCTTATTAAAAAAATTAATGAATTGAATTAGAGGAAAAATAAAAAAAGAAATAAAAACCTGAGCGACTTTGTTGGAGGATTGAGAGCGAAGAAATTGATGATTTGAACTATCGATGAAGAAAACGGATCCAGAAGATTCAGCCTACGGTAATAAAATCAGCAAAAATTAAATCAATTAAATGAATTTATTATTATCAGATCCAATTATATTGAAGCAAATTAAGAGAGAGAGAGAGAGAGAGAGAGAAAGATCAAACCCAAGAAAATGAGAAGAGGAGTGAGTAAATTAAGAAAATATAGAACATCTTCATCGCAAGCGAACGAATGAATGATTGTGAGAAAGAGAGAGGTCCGATCTGTTTGGTGATTTCGCGATCACGGGAAGGGGAGGAGGAACGAAGAAGAAGAGGACGAGCTTGAACTTCAAGCGATTTTGTTTTGTTGTTCCGAACCGACGTCGCTTTTTTCTGTGGCATTGATTAGGTTGGGCTTTTATTGGGCCGGATTGAAATAATTTGCTTGATGAGATTAAAAGTCCAAAAAATATGTGATGTTTTTCCTTTTTTTTTTTCCCCTTCTTTTTCTTTTTAGAGAAACTAGAATGGTTACCCCGGCTTCGCTGGCAAAATTAAACTTTTTCAATAATTTTAATTATATTAAATAATAACTATTGATTTAAATATTTTTAAAAAGTTTTAATATATATTTATATATTAAAATAATTTTATTTTTAATATAAAATTAAATATTTTATATTACATTTTTTTCACAACTAAAAAAAGTATTACTAAATTAGTTTTTTAGAAAATTTTATAAAATAACTTTTGTTTACTAACAAATTCATGAAGATAATATCAGGTCACCAACTTCCTTGACCTTCCAACACTAGGCAGGCATCAACCCTCAAACATGGTCTTATGACTTTGCGAAGACCTGTGTTTTTGGTAAACAGTCACCCAGGCCTGGTCACTGCAATCTACTTTGTGAGAAGGCACCCCTTCTCCTGAAGTTATAGGGCTATTTTGTCTGAGTTCCTTAGAAAAAGTTGTCTCGTGCCCCTAGTTATTTTTTACCTATTCACCTGTGTCTGTTTTAGGTACAAGTACCCTTTTGTTGAAGGTCATTCGAGCTTTTCTTGGGAGTATAGCATGGGTTACTTCAGCACCGTAGTGCCTGGTACTAGAACATTGGCTCGGAGCATTTTTTCTAACCCTTCTTACCCTGAAAAAATAGTGGCACCTTACATCCTCGAACTGATAACCATTTTTTGACTAACCTAGTTTTCTCCATCCCTCAAGACCAACAAAAGGGTAGTATAAGAATATTCACCTGTTGTCCATCGATTACATCTTTTGGCCTAATTTCAGGCCGACTCACCCTCCGTGGATGAACCTTGCAGAGGAATCCTTGGGTTTTCGAGCCGTTGAATTCTTATTAATGTTTGCATTACGCAAGCCCAGATTCTCATTCCCATTTTGTCTACTCCCACTCATGCAGGATGCTTCCTTCTAAGGCTGAATGCTCCCCTACTGATGCATTTTTACATCCATAGCTTTGACAAATCGCTTAGCCTTATTCATCTTCAATGTAAAAATGCTTGATCAATGAGCTATTATGCACTCTTTTAAAGGTTGCTACTTCTAGACAAACCTCCTAGCTGTCTCTGCCCCTTACCTCCTTTATTACTAAACAGTTATTTAGGGGCCTTAGCTAGTGATTTGGGTTGTTTCCCTCTCGACGATGAAGCTTATCCCCTATCGACTCACAGGCTGATCTCGACTTTTATTATTTTGAGGTCACATCCAGTATTTAGAGTTTGCCTCGATATGGTACCGCTCTTGTAGCCTGCACCAAAACAGTGTTTTACCCTCTAGATGTCCAGTCAACTGTTGCACCTCAATGCATTTCGAGGAGAACCAGTTAGCTCTAAGTTTGAATGGCATTTCACCCCTAACACCACAACTCATCTGCTAATTTTTTAACATCAATCAGTTTAGACCTCCATTTACTTTCATCCAATCTTCATCCTAGTTATGGATAGATCACCTAGGTTTAGGCCTATAAGTAATGACAATTATCCTGCGAAGACTCGTTTTTGCTACGACTCTGGTAGATCCATTTAATTAAGCCATTACCTATGAGTTGTTGGCTCATTCTTCAACAGGCATGTAGTTAGAGCCTTGGGCACTTCCAATTGCTTGGGAGCCAAAAAAAAAATGCACATGACTGCATATGTGCTGTTTTTTTTTTCTTTTTCTTTTTTTTAGAGAAACTAGAATGGTTCTCTTGCTTCACTTGGGGGAATTGAAATTTCTTTTATCATTTTTATTATATTGAATAATAATTATTAATTTAAATATTTTTAAAAAATTTAATATATATTTATGTATTAAAATAATTTTATTTTTAATATAAAATTAAATATATGTTACATCTTTCTTACAAATAAAAAAGTATTACCAAATCAATTTTTTTTAAAAAAAAAAAATTTTGAAATAACTTTTCTTACTGACAAGTTCATAAAGATAAATTTTAAGTCACTTTTTTTTTTACTAATTAGATTTTACTTTCTTCAATTATAGGAGTTTAAATTGCCCAATTACTCTTGCTAATATTTCCTTTTTATTCTCAATTGATAAAAAAATAATCTCAAAATATTTTTTCTATTTCCTTATTAATAATCATTTATTGTAATAATAGTTTGATAATAAATATTTTTAATTTATTAGTTCATTTTGTACTTATTTCAAAACTTCTTTTCTCTTCATTTTGCAATAAAAACATTTTATTTTCTTATTAATAATTATTTATGATAATGATAATAAATAATAAATATTTTTCGTTTATTAATTAATTTTATATCAAAATTTTTATTCACAATACTATTCAAATGATTAAAAAATAATATTTATTGAAATTCGATTTTGCTAAATATCTAAATCTATTAAATCATTTTTAAAAGAATAAAAATAAAAAATTGAAAGTAACTAAATATGTACATGTATATTTAATAGTGCAAAATATTTGAATCCGTTATCTTATCTGTATAAACAAAAGAGATCTGGATATGTAATAGATTTGAATATCCAAAACCATCCGAACTAAAGTTAAAGTAGATTAAGGTAATAAAAATCTAAGGATTTACATCATGAAAATCTAAGCATTCATATCCAAATCCTCTCTGAATCTGGGTGAATAGTAAATATAATATTTGAATATGTAATATTCGAATATACAAAAAAGAGATCAAATACTGTTGGCTATCAATTTTCTAGTATTCATTATCTACCTTCATCAAAAAATACAAAAATTTTTTATATCCTTATCAATAATTATTTATTATAATCACTTATTATTATAAATAATTTTAAGTATGCAAGCCATTCTACAATTTAACAACCAAATTATAAAAAAAAAAAATCCCTAAGGGATTCTCTTAATACCGGCCAATAGATTCTTAAAAATAACAAGAAGAGGAAATAAGAGAATCATAACTTTTGGCTAAAGTATTAAAATTATTTTAAATTATTCATTTTTAAAGTATGTTTATACTTTTATCTTATTCAAATAAATAATTAGCCTTTGATTTATAATTAAATAAATTTTTATTT
>JBBYHM010000004.1:342233-365993 GCA_038381775.1 Adansonia rubrostipa | reverse complement strand
AGACTATAGATGCTGTAAAGGTGTCCACAAGTAAGGCCATTTCGCAGCCTTTTGGCACAATCTCGATGCTTGTCTCTCGTGGTCCATCTCTTTCAGCGAGTAACAATGGTGATGCTGGGGTGCTACCAACAGTCCCTAACTTATTCTTTTAGAGGTGGGCTCAACATGTAGTTAGCTGCATAAAAACATGTCTCCCCATGACATTGAGTGATTAATGAAGAGGACATTAATGCAAAATTTTTGAATACCACATTATTTTGTTTGATAAAGGTAATATTTTGCGTTGTTAGTTTCATTAATGTTTCTGTACATGCTTATTTTTATGTTTGTTGTTTGTCACTGTAGGTAGTGTATTATAGGGCTGCTTATAATCACCAAATGGTGGAGCAGTGAGAGAAGTTTGATAAGGCTAAGGCAGATATTGCCTATTATGCCAACTTGAATAAGAAGCTTCAAGGCCAGCTAGACAAGTCAAATGAGGCCTTGAAGGATGTTGAAGAAAAAAACATTATTAAGATCACTAAATTAAAGATAGAATTAAAAGAGGCGAAAGAAGCAGTTGTTGAAGTTGCCAAAAAGTTGAAGGCCCAAAATGTTGAATTGATGACTGCAATAGCAAAGAAAATGTGTTTGCTTCTGTTGATACTTTCATGTGAAGCGCTTTTTATAGAGTGTAATTGTTGCATGACCCCCTAGATTGAGTGCATGATAACTCTTACATCAATGTCAACTACTGACTAAGTAAAGACGTTCATGTTTTTTTTTATAGGAAATGTATTAAGTAGCTTTTGTCTTTTTTGATCAAGTAAAACCCTTATAACAGTGGAGAGATCAAGGTCTGTTTGGTACAAGGTGACATTTTTGGTTTCTTCTGTAGGTTATGGCTTATAATCTTCTGTGTCGTTTCTGACATTAAGGTTGTCAATGGTAAAAAATTAAAGCTAGTTAAGTGTAATTGTATTAACAACCATGGTTGTCAAGGTGAGGTTTTCTTTCTACAGTTTTTACTCTGGGTTATTCTTTCTGGTGGCTCAATAGAGAGTTAGTGGCATTGGTGAACGGTTGTCTAGTTGGACCACATATATCCTACCCTTATTGGCGAAGGAAACTTAATGGTAAGGCAATGGACTGTAGTCACCATTTTAACTTTCTTTATCATTGGTCTGCCTAGAATGATATTGTAAACGAAAGGTTGGTCTACCATAAGGAAATCCATCGTAGTTGTCATCGTCTGTTCGCCATCACCTAAGGTTATGAGATACGACTATAGGATCATTGCCATTATCTATTATTAAATCAGCATCTTTTTTATGAAAGTTACCTGCTAATCATCTTGTTTTATTCTTTTTGGGGGTCTTTTCAATGGCCATGACATTGTGCAGATGAGACTTCTGCTTACTTTGGGCCTAGTCTTTAGTGGTGCCCATAATGACATTGATCATGCCAATAATTGGGTGTTTTATCGCCACTTTGTCTTAGTTTTGTTGGGGTGATTGTGTTGATTTAGGTCTATCACTTTTTTCTTCACCAATTGCTTGATTCACTTTTTTGATCAATGATTCTATTGTGTTTTTAAGACTAACGCAATGTTTTATGATATGGTCAATATCACCTTTTATTAGCGGGGTTATTCCACCATTCTGTTCCTTATGTGGTGTTGAAGATTTAGGCTCTGCTAGTGTTAAAAAGGGTGTAAGAGTCATATTTGGCATAAAAGGAAGTCCATTCTCATTTTTTGCTCTACTGGTAGCCATTTTGGGGTTGGCTGAATTTGTTGTCCCTTGGTTATCTTAGGCCAAAACGGTAATTTTTTTTAGCGGATAAGTTGAGAAGATTACCTTTCCACTCATTTTCTTGCCTTTTTGTTTTTCTATTAGTAATCTCAATTTTTTTAACTTTAACATATTTTTGGACTTTCTCGTAAAGTTGGCATAGCTTTGTTAGTTAGACGTTAGTGAGTACATACTTTAAGTATTTATAGTGCACCTACGAGATGAATGCTTGGATTGTCCATTCATCATTTAGGTCATGAACTTCTAGGGTCATTATGTTGAAGCACTTTACATACTTTAGTATTGTTTTCTCTAGGTTTTGCTTGATGGCCAGGAGATTGGCAGAGGTTTTGGTTGCCTTTTTACAACTTCCAAAATGGCTAAGGAAATTTTTGCCCAATTGATCAAAGTTTGCAATGAAGCCGGGGTTAAAGGAGTACCACCATGTGTGCTCGAGGCCATGCAACGTTGATGGAAATATGTGACATTGCACCATATTAGGGACGTTTCTAAGGTTATGGAATAGTAAAAAATGATTGAGATGGTTGACTGGGTTGATTGTCCCATCATAAGTGTCAGGAAAAAGTTTAGTCTTTCTAAGGATTTAGACTTGTCGGATAGTCGAAGACAAGGGTTTATGCTTGTTGTCGAGCTATTCCCAATCATCTTTGTAAGGGTGCTTGAGATCTTGATCTCCTATTTTAGTGTTGCAACATGTTTTACAAGTTCTATGTCTTGGTGACCATTTGTCTTATTTGTACGTCAGGCTTATTGTGCTTGTTGAGCCACTATCAAACGTGAGCTTTCTCATCGAGTTTAGTTCTCATACTGAGCCGATTGATTCAAATGATCAACTGGCTGTGGGCTTGGGTGATCGATTGGTCGCGGGGTTGGGTGATCAACCCAAGAATACAGTAACTGGTTAAATTGCTATTGAGATTATTATATAGCGATCAGTTGGTTTATTATTGCTTTCAACTGGACTTGGTACTGACTATGATAGTCCAGTGGTATCATAGAAGGTGTGTGGACGGGTAGGAACATGGAATATGCTAGTACTGGGCCATAGGTGTATAGAGGGTTAAATAGACTTATAGAGCTAAAAGTTGGCTACATGGTGGTGGTATTAGGGAATTGGCTCCTTTTGCTAAGAACCTGCCCGAGAGGTTTTGAAAGGTGGCGGTGGCAGCCATGAACTCATGGACATGAGGGTTCGAGGATATAAAGGCAAGTACCTATGGAGGGGAATGAAAGCTTTAGGTAATGCGAAGATGGGTACTGGGTTGGAAATGGTGGTAAAGAGGCTAGCGAAATGGTGGTTTTCCATATCTGGTAAAGAAAAAATTGGTGGGACAGTATTTCAATAAGTTGGTCAACAATGGTTTTTATGTTGTTCCCATAAACGGTGTTAATTGTTAATGTTTTTCTTGGCCGAAGCTAGAAGGGTCCAAAACTTCAAGCAGAAATAAGGCTTGAAATACAAAGAAAAAGTTAGAAGGGCACGACTCTGAAGTGTTCTCCGATGCCTAAGTTAGTTCAAGGGTTTTTAAAGAAAGAGTCAAGAATGATGAAAGAAAAAAAATAAAAGCTTTTTTCTAGATCTCCTTACCTGAAGGCTTTATAGCTCCTTTTATATATGAGCTTCTAACATGCATTTTGATCTTATCTAACCATCACTGTCCTATAATGGTTGATTGTCAGACTAGCAATCTTTCAGCCATATTTATTAGGATATATTGGTGGCTAGCCCCTTATAGAAGGACTAAGATCTGGGATGTATTGTTTTAATGCATCTAATCCAAGATATTCTTTCAGAGGTGTTTGTTGAAAGAATCTATTAGTATGTCGGGGGTGCTTTGGGTGATCGAGGATTTTGGCGATTAAGTGAGCACACTGTTAGAGTCTGGTTGTCGCTAGAACAAACAAGCAATTAGGTAATTTAGACAATCTGCGTACTTAGGGTATAGCACCATTAAAAGGAAAATCTCTAATATATTTGTTTCAGAAATGTCATCGAAGAGATATAAAAAAAAAGCAAATATAATTTTTAATTTAATTATAGACCAAAAGAATTTTAATTTTAACCGATGTTGTACTTTGAATAGTTGATTGAATAATTTTTGCATAATTTAGAAATAAAATTTAAAAGTTTTTTATTTTATGATTTATTTTATTATTTGAATTTCAAATAACCTACTAATTATACGAATAAATATATTGAATAACCTATTTATATCAAATATGAAAAACAAAAGAATTAAAAAAAAATCATCATGCCAACACTATTGAAAAAAAAGATCACAGTCGAATCAATTGAATCAATAATCGATGTCTAGTTTGGTTCAAGATTTCAAAGAATGAAGAAAAAATCGATTGAACTGATTAGAAATTGGTTAAAAAACTAGAAAAAACGAAAAAAAAATCAAATTTAAGTTTTTTAGTATCTTTTTAAAAAATATTTTATATAACAAGTTTTAACATTTAACTTATTAGATCAATAAAGATCACAATAGTTAGTAAATGTATATTTTATTAAATATTTATTATATTTAATACTAGATCTGACAGTATTTGATATGATTATACAAATGTGATATATATAAAGTAAAAAAATGACACGATACACATAAATACATTCTCAAAATCTATATAATATAAATTATTAACGTATCAAAATTTATATAAATATAAAATACTTTAACTATAATTATAATATAAAAATTATCAAATTTATTTAATATTTATTTAATATAAAAATTATTTAATTTATATTTAAATTTTTTAATAATCCGATTCTGCCGGTTAACAGGTAATCCGAAAGTCCCCGCGGTTTCGGTTTATCGAATCATATGGCAGGTCCTATTACCTGATGTGGCCTCTGAAAACTGAGAAAGTGGGCCTACCATCTCCGAACCTCAATGACTCCAAACTCAGGTTCGACTCCCAACCTAAGGTTCCCACACCCCGAAGCTCCGGTTCGGAGCGTACTCAGACTCTCCCCAATTGGCCATTTTTCTCTTCTTTTGAAAAAGATAATAATAAATACGAGCTTCGGAGCTTCTTAAATTTCAAGTCTCTTAATTAAAAAGAAAACCCTAATTCAGTAATTTCCTTTCTATTTATAGCTTCCCGTTTCTGAATTCAAAAGGTCTTACTCTTAGCTATTTTCTACTTTAATCTCATCGATTTTAAGATCCTTTAAAGAAATTTATGAATTCGTTTCTTTTTTTTGGAATTGTTTCTTGTTGAATGCAGAAACCAACGGTTGATCAATAAAGATCGCTTTTTCATGAGCTCAAGAATGGTAATTTAGGCTTTGATCCATTGAATTGCTCCCTTTAAGGTTAGTTTTGATCAATGTAGTTTCAGGTTTACAATTATAATTTTCTGTACTAAATTTATAATTTTTTTATGGAGAAATTGAATTTTTAATTTCACTCTAAATCAATTTGCTTTGGATTGTTTTGAACAGTTAATTAATTTATTTTTGAGCTGAAACGATGGCGCAGAGTAATTGGGAAGCAGATAAGATGTATTTTTATGTTATTTCTGAAAATGAATTTTAATTTTAGTTTAATTGATTCCTTAGTTTTTTTTTTTTTAATTATTTTATTTATTTTTTGGTTGATAGGCTTGATGTTTATATATATGATTATTTGGTAAAGAAAAAATTGCATGCCACTGCAAAGGCCTTCATGACAGAAGGAAAAGTCTCCCCAGATCCAGTGGGTAAGAATTGGCTTTGACGATGTACAAATTGTGTTAGTTAATTCATGAAATTGTGTGACTGTAGAATTTTATGCAAAAAGCAAAAAAAAAAAAAAAAAAAAGGGTTTTAAATGAATTTTCCTGGATTTTTTACTTTACCTTAAAGTACTGTGTCTTACTCTTCTTGAACACTTTAAATTTATATGGGTATGAAACTTAGATTCTTAACATTAATGTAAAATATTTCCAAAATTGACATTCTTGTGTTAGATACCAGTCCCAATTCAATGTAACATAAGTTTTAACCGGATGGGTTTTGATTTAATTTTGAATAAATGATGGTAATTGCAGGGGAATTTTTCTTTGAAATTAAAGGTTACACTTGGTTCTATTTGCTTGGTTATGTTGTAATCTTTGTAGCATATTGTTGGATGAAGGAATTGAGTTTCATAAAGTGATTCATTTATAACTTGCTTATTTATCCAGCAATTGATGCTCCTGGTGGGTTTCTTTTTGAGTGGTGGTCTGTCTTTTGGGACATATTTATATCAAGAACGAATGACAAGCATTCAGAGGCTGCTGCAGCGTACATAGAGGTGGCTTCTTTCAACTTTTGCAAGTATTGTTGTAAGTTCTTGTCATTTGTGCAACTTATACTGACTGTTTTGAACCTTTATGGCGTTTACATACAGGCACAACAAATGAAAGCAAAGGAGCAACAACAGTTGCAGCTGATGCGTCAAGCTTCGTTGCAGCACAGGGATCCTAACCATCTTTCTTTGGGTGGTCCTGTAAATGCTATTGGTTCTGAAGGAATGCTTGGGCAGTCAAATGCAAGTGCATTGGCAGCAAAATTGTATGAAGAGCGTATGAAGCACCCAAATGCAATGAATTCAGAGACGTCCCAGCCGCTTCTTGATGCTAGGATGGCCCTCCTAAAATCAGCTACAAATCATACTGGGTAAATATGCTCGTCATTTTAGATTAGATGTTTTGTTTATTGTAATTAACCTTTTTCTGGTTAATGACATGCAAAAACTGTCTCTGACGCAGTCAGTTGGTTCAAGGAAATCACGGAAGTGTAACTGCAGCGTTGCCGCAAATTCAGGCATCGACTCTACAAACTGCTATAGCTACTTGGATAAAGATTTTTCTGTTTTTGCTGCGACATTTTGCAACCCATTGTTATACTCGTTCAGTTTGCTTGAAGTAATGTTCTTTTATATGATATATATTTCTCCTTGCAGGACATTAAAGGTGAACTGAACTTGGGTGGTTCACAGAGATCCATGCCTATGGATCCTTCCTCAATTTATGGACAGGGAATCATGCAGTCAAAACCTGGAATAGGAACTGCAGGTATTTCTTGTAACTAATGGTGTCGTATTCTGTTTGCACCATTCACCCTGCTGAATGCTAATGAGTTTCATTTCCATAACCCTAATTTCTTATTAAGTATCTTTTGTCTTGGATTTATTGGTTTCTTTTACATTATTTCATTGCCATTCAGTCGCAACAGAAATATGTATGGTTTATTTAATCGCAGACCACCTGATCATTCCTAACATATCCAACTCATGTGCTTCTTTAAATTTGTACAATATGATCCCAAAAGTTTCAATAGGAAAGCCAGTAGCCTAGGTGTTTGTTTTTGGGCTACTGCAAAATATTCTTATGCTGTAACTTAAGATGATTGGCTGATTCTCTAGTTTGGCTCTGCCATGTGCTAAATCTAGCTACACTGGAAAATACTACATGAAGTTGCTATTTCTATTTTTGTCAACTTCATTTATCTTCTGAGATGAAGTCACCATATCTAATAATTTTGGCTCTGTAGTTTATTAAGTTAAGGCATTCCTGTAAATATTCTTACACTTCCGTTCTTACTTTCTTCTTCAAGGTTTGAACCCTGGAGTTGGTAGCCTTCCATTGAAGGGTTGGCCATTAACTGTAAGCCTTAAACTAGATTTGTTTCCTTAACCTTTATTTTTCTCATCTGAGTTGTTGTCCTTAACTGACTCTTAGCTATTTTACAGGGCATCGATCAAATTCGGCCAAGTTTAGGTGGACAAGTGCCAAAGCCCTTCATACAGAATGCAAACCAGTTTCAGCTTCTACCACAACAGCAACAACAACAGGTCTTAGCACAGGTCCAGGCACAAGGAAATCTGGGTAGTTCGCCTATGTATGGGGATATGGATCCTCAAAGATTTTCAGGATTATCTCGAGGCACCTTAAACACAAAAGAGGCGCAGCCAACTGTTAATGATGGATCTATAGGTTCTCCAATGCAATCAACCTCATCAAAAGTAAGATTTCCCTTTCATAACCAGTTATAACTGTTGTATTGTTTCCTACAGTCAAATATACCTCTATTGTTTTTGTGTTCAAAGTCAACAAGTGCAGAAGGTGCAGTGGACAAAAATTACAGTATCCTGCAATCTTGTTAATGGATGAGATATGCGTTTGTCTTTCAGCTTCATGTTGAAGAGAAGAATAAACAACTAAAATTGCCTGTATATATACTTGTGACAGTTGTCATACCATCTGCTTTATATAACCAGGATAATTTGCATGCCATTACTCTTCTACATGCAACTTTGTTCTTAGGTGCATATTTTATATTTTTTCTCTTTAAATTTATGGCTAACTTTATTTTTTGTGTAGGCATATAATGATGTTGTACAAGTTCAGTAGTTCTGAGCAAGTCCTAATTGTTATATATTTAATTAAGAATGGCCAATGCTATTTGTGTTTAATTTCATCTGAGCCTCTTTGTGGCTTTTCAGCAGATGAACATGCCACCAATAAGACAATCTTCCTCTCAACAAGACCAATTGCAGTCCCAGCAAGTGCAACAGGTTAAGTGTGTTTCTGTCTTGTTTCTTGGTTATCACAATGTTTATTGTTTGACTTACAGTAGTTGCCACCTGGTATTCGTAAAAATTCACATGAATTTATGGTGGGAACATTTCCTGACACTATATTCTCCGTTATTTTTTTTTTTTTTGCTTATCCTGTAAATTGACAACAATTACTTGTATGGTGTGTTAGAATAACCGGAAAAGAAAAGGACCTTCATCTTCTGGGCCTGCTAATAGCACCGGTACTGGAAACACAGTGGGTCCTAACTCTCAACCATCAACTCCATCAACTCATACACCTGGTGATGGAGTAGCTGTGGTGGGCAATTTGCAGCATGGTAGTAGCATGTCAAAAAATTTGATGATGTATGGATCTGATGGAACAGGTGGTATTGCATCATCAACCAACCAGTTGGTATGTAATCCTAATTTATTGCCAACCCCAAGTGTTTGTGGTAATTGAACCTGCAATACTAAGAACCACAAAGCATTCCCATATTCATGTAGCTTGCACAAAACTTTTGGATGCTAAATTGGTATGGAATACTCAGTGTTGTAATAGCATGTTGGCAAATTGTCGTTTGGCCTTGAAAAGCCAGCGAAGTTCTAAATTTTTGATGGTCCTTTTTTATGACCATGATCATGTGCCTTCTTGTCAATGTACCATGTATGACCATTTTCTTTAAGTTCTTGCTGTTGTCAAAGTTAAATAGCCACCAAATAAATTGCTTATTGTCTACTTGTCTCAAAAATGATAAATAAGTGACCAAAAACTCATCTAATATTCCATGGTTTTGAATAGTATAGGCTGGAATATCTTTCTTGTTCCAACATCCGAGACATGGATCTGAAATGCCCCTTCTCACTGCATTTCATGCCCTAGGACTCGCAATTATTGCTGGTATTGTTGGTCGCATTATGTTTTGTGAATATCCTTGCTGAATATCTTGAGGGTGATGTGGTTTATTTTGCTCGCAATGTTTAAGCATTGCTTCTATATCTTGGCTGAAACATTGATGCCATAGTTGTGACATGGATGGAGACACATCACCCTTAACTTGAGCACTATGTATCTGTGGAAGTTGTTGAGAATTCTGTGTAACTTGTTTTTAATTCTTTTAATTTGTTGTTTTTATTTACATGGTTAAGGCTGAATCTAGTTATTGTACTACATCAATTTATGTTATTCATGCCGGTGTTTATTCTGTAGCTCTTCATTCTGTAGTCTAGAAAACGTCTGGGTATTTCAATCCTCTTGGTTGGACTCTGGTTAGGGTTTAACTGATGGCTATGCTTTATTTCTTAGGTCAAATTTTGATTTCTTAAGGGTTTTGAGGCTATGAAAAGCTCTTGATGCTCTCCGAAGAATATGGCAAGATTTAGCATTTCTACATGAAACTTTGTTCGTAGCTAGTTTTCATTAGGGTTTTGTTTCTTAATCGTTAGTTATGGAAGCATGTATCTCAAGTCTAGCCTTGAATAAGTCATTTCAAAAGCTTGTTTATGATGTAATTCATAATTGCAGGAAGACATGGAGCATTTTGGAGATGTTGGCTCCTTGGATGACAATGTGGAATCTTTTCTCTCGCATGATGATGGAGATGGCGGGAATTTGTTTGGCACACTGAAACGAAACCCTTCTGAACATGCTACTGAGACTTCAAAAGGTAATATGTGATTTCATGCTTTCAGCACTCTTTATTCTTCAAGTTGACCACAGTAATGATTTGTTTTATACATTTCAGGTTTTGGCTTCAGTGAAGTTGGCTCAATACGTAAAAGCAATGGCAAAGTCACCTGCTGTCATTTCTCTTCAGATGGAAAGCTATTGGCCAGTGCTGGGCATGACAAGAAGGTATAAGCATTGTAGCGTGCAAGGAATGAATTTTGACTTTTCTTATGCAGCTTGAAACATAAGTTTGGATTATCAATTATTGTTGTCATTTTGACTGGTTTGTTTTCAAATAATTGATGTGGCCATGTGATTCTATATTTCTTTCCTTGGGTCCTCGCAGAATAGTTGTAGGGATATTTATGATTAGTGAAAAAAAAAAAAAAAAAACCCGTAAATGGAAGTTTGGAGTAATCATGTGCATGCTTGTCCATTTCCTGTCAGTAGGCTGTTCTTTGGAACATGGAAACTTTGCAAACCGAATGCACGCCAGAAGAACACACTCATATTATAACGGATATTCGCTTCAGACCAAATTCAACTCAGCTGGCAACATCTTCTTTTGATGCAACTGTGCGACTTTGGGATGCTGCACAAGTATATCTTCTAGCTCCTTTCTTTTTGCATTTATGTGTATAATTCTCTATTATTGGCCACTTTGCCCATTTCTTTTGTAGCAGTCTTCCTTCAGGTTTCATATTTAGATTTTTAGACTGCTACACATTCTGCCTATACTCTATGCTGAATTAATGCTCGCACCATTAAACCTAACATTGTCTACTGGAAGACAAGAAGCAAAGTTGTTACAGTTAAGAAAAGACTTGGGAATTTTAATTTGTTCAATGGTGGTGATGTTATAGTTAACATATCAGGGTTGCTTGTTTTTGTCATTTTTGCAGCCAAGTTATTGCATCGGGATATATACAGGGCATACAGCACAGGTTATGTCCCTTGATTTCCACCCTAAGAAGAATGACCATTTCTGCTCTTGTGACGGTAACACTGAGATTCGTTTCTGGAACATCAGTCAGTATTCTTGCACTCGTATCTCCAAGGCTAGCTTGCTAGATCCTTATGCTTTGTTCTTTTTTTAAGGACTCCAGGTTCTTTTGGTTACGAAGTTTTTCATCTAAATTACTTTTCACAAATTGAAGCAGGGAGGCAGCACTAGTGTCAGATTTCAACCAAGAATAGGACAATTCCTAGCTGCAGCAGCGGAGACTGTTGTGTCTATCGTGGATGTAGAGACCTGCAGAAGAACAAACTTGTTGCAGGTAGAGATATGGTTAAGTTTGTAAATTTTGGAAAGGAACAGCATTATCTCATTCTTAGCGAAATCAATTTCCACACAGTATGGTTTCATCTGAAGAAATTTTTTAACTCTCAGGGGCACAGTACAGAGGTACAATCTGTTTGTTGGGACACAAATGGTGACTTTTTAGCATCCGTCAGTCAGGAGTCTGTCAGAGTGTGGTCTCTGGCCAACGGAGAGTGCATTCACGAGCTCAATTCCAATGGAAACAAGTTTCATTCTTGTGTTTTTCATCCCAGCTTTCCCACTCTGTTGGTTGTTGGCGGTTATCAGGTGCCATTTCGTATTCTAGAGTATTGCTAGTATTTCTGGAACTAACTGACACCATTAGCCATTCGTTTTACCCACTCTTCGAGTCATTGCTGTTGATGGTTGACGTCTCTATTTCCGTTTCATGGATAGCTGTCTATATATTATTTTGGATACCTTAATCGTTCTATGACACCATCTTATTTTCACTAATGTCCTCTTTTATCTGTGCCCTTTAAACTTATCTTCTGCAGTCATTGGAACTTTGGAACACAGCTGAGAACAAGTGTATGACAGTTCCGGCTCATGACTGCGTTATATCAGCCCTGGCACAGTCACAAGTAACAGGGATGGTTGCCTCTGCCAGTTATGACAAATCCGTTAAAATCTGGAAATAACTCCGACCGGCTTTCAGGTGGATCCGATCTTCCCATTGACAAGTACGCTGCCTTCTTTGATGCAATATTTTTAAGTTGATTTACTTTATGTTCTTTTTTTTTTTCTTTTTTCCATTAGCTTAATAAGGTGGATGTTAGTTTTCCATTGCTCATTAATGGCGACTTTGCAGTGTTGGTTTTGTGGGAGTGCTATATTTACTGAATTTTTGGTATTGCTTGGAGATTGTTCTGATATAGAAGAGATTTAGTTCAGGTTTTGGGACATTTTATATGTAAATTTATTTAGGCAGCAGAGTTTACTTAATATCCAAGAAAATAATAAAATTTATCAAAGTGTGAGTTAATTTGAGAAAAATGAAAATATTATGTTAAGAGGATACAAAATGGCTGGTTTGGCACTTTTTTTAATTCTATTTGATAAGCTTAAAGCATTATTATAAATTGTGGATTACATTTACATCCCTAGCATTCCTTTTTTTTTTTTATTCCTTTTAGTATTTGCAATTTGTACCCCTTCCCTTGTATTATTAAAAATAACTAGTACTATTTATTAATACATGTTTTGCAAATCTTTGTGCGTTGAAGATATAATATGTCAAATGTTATTTACTAGAGTGTAGATAATATGATAGAAATCAAAAGGAAAGTAGGTAAGAATGCTTGATTTCACTGTTATTGAATATCAGCCTACTCTAGGGTATTTATACAAGAGTTTAGGTTGATTATAGTTGACTAGAATTGTAAAACTAATCCTAGATAAGATGGAAACTATACAACAAATCCCTTAAGGAATTCTAATCTAATCCTTAATTAAAGGAATCCCATAATTTCAAATTCTACAATCTTTCAAATCTGACCTTATCTTCTTACTTCTGTAATCTGTCAAATCTGAACTCATCTTCTAACATAATATAATACATCAATATTATTTACTTTAATACATGTAATTCACTATTAAATTATAATTCATAAATGTTTTTGGTTGCTAAGATAGAGAGAATAGGAACTAAACAAGGAGGATGAGTGAGTCATATAGTCAGTAGCTCCTCAATCAATGATCCAAGAATATGAAATTTTATCTAAAGCATTTATACAAATAAAAACGGATTTACCTGAGAGTGTTAGGGAGCATTTCCCACTTTCTTTAGATTTTCTTGAGACTCCTAGCAGATTTTTAAGAGTCTCCACTTCCTTTTTATTAAATTCCATTTGTTTTGATGTTGTATCAGCCTCAGATTGTGCTCTGGATAAGTGGGCTTTACCATGATTCTTCCTTGGTCCACCTTTATAACCTTATTCTTGACTTCCTGTGTTAGGCTTTCCATTCAACTTCCAACACTTTTCTCTAGTGTGCCTAGATTTTTTACAATAGGAACACCAAAGACTGTCCCGACCATCTTTTCCTGAATGTCTCAGGTTTTCTGTCTTCCCCATATCTTGGATCTAATGATTGCACCTTTGTCGTCATTGCTGATTCAACCTGGGTCTGGTTTTCTAGCATCAGTCCTCGGCGACTTTCCTTAGATCGAATTACGACTATAGTCTCATTTAAGGGTGGCACTTCTTCTTTGCCAACAATTTGCACATTGACTTGCTTAAACTCCACATTTAGACATGTTAAGAAGTCATATACCCTGTCTTTTTCGATGAAGTGTTTTAGAACAACAGCATCCTCAGAACAGTTGGTCTTAATGCACCGATAATGGTCCAACTCTTGCCATAAGCTTTGAAGTGAGTTGGCATATTCTGTGATTGTCTTATTCCCTTGCTTCATAGCACTAGTCTTGATTTTTTTCTCATAGATTTGCATTGCATCACGTGCCTTGAAGTAGGTCTGTCTGACAGTATCCTATATTTCCTTGGCTGTCCAGAGAAACATAAAAGTGTCGCTGATTTCAGGGGTCATCGAGTTCCATAACCATCACGTGATCATGGAATCTGCTTTGTCCCATGTGTCGAACTTGGGATCTTCTCTTTTGGTCCAGTTCTTGGAAGGTGGCTGAGTTTTCCTTTCCCTTTCAATTAGGTTTGAACAAACTGAGATCATTTTAAGAAGTTTTTTCCATTCAGCCTATAAGTTGTTTGGATATTTTGTAAGTCCCTGGACGCATGATGCATTGGGATTTCATCAAAGATTGTTTTTTGAGTCTGACATATTTGGCAATTTAGGCCAAAGTGGGAACAAAAAGAAGGAAATGGCAATAAAGGCCAAAAAAATGGTAGGCAATGAAGACTAAAAGGAAAAAAGTTAAGCCTTCCATTATTATTAATTATCAGCTCTAGGGTATTTATACAAGAGTTTAAGTTGATTATAGTTAACCAGAATTTTAAAACTAATCTTAGATAAAATGGAAACTATATAACAAATCCCTTATCTTAAGGAATTCTAATCTAATACTTAATTAAAGAAATCTTATAATTTACAAATTTACAATCTTTCAAATCTAATCTTATCTTTTGACTTCTGTGATCTTTCAAATTTGACTTTATCTTTTAACATAATATAATACAGCAATATTACTTACTTTAATATATGTAATTCACTATTAATTTTTTTTTATTTTACCTTATTTGGTAAATCAATATATCAGATTATTTTTCATTTTGGTATAAAAATTTTATTAAATATTTATAAGGTTATCAAACTATATCAAATTTATATATATATATATATATATGCATATAAGAAAAGAAATTATCAAAATTATTTCGGAGGTTACTAAAGATTATATAAAAGGGTATCCAAGTTGGATAAAGAGTTATGAAATTATATTAAGAGTTACTACAATTATATCAAGAATTATTAAAGTTATTTTATAGTTTACCAAAAAGTTACGAAAGCTATTGAAATGAATATTATAAAATGTATATAAAAAATTTACAAAAACTATAACAGATATTATAAAAATGAATGCAAAAATTATCAAAAAAAAACTTTAAAAGGTTATCAAAATTATGTAAGTTACCTATTACATCAAGGGTTACCCAAATTATACGAGAAGTTCTCCAAATTATATAAAGGTTGTTGAAATTATATTAAGAGATACTAAAATTGTTGTAAAAGCTATCAAAATGATAGAAGTATATCAAATGAGACCAAAACCTTTACAAGGCTATGAAAATTATATAAAAATTTATCAAAATTATATCAAATCAAATATTATAAAAGGTACACCAAGATTATGTTAAAGGTTACCAAACTTATATTCAAAATTACCAAAACCATTACAAAAATTAAAAAAAATTAATATCAAATATTACCAAAATCATTTCTAATGTTATAATTATATTGAAAGTTATCAAAATCATATTAAATGTTACCAAAATTATATCTAATGTTATTAATATTTTATCGAAAGATTATCAAAATTATCAAAGCTTGCCAAGATGAAAATTATATGAAGGTTAACAAAATTATATAAAACATTATTAAAATTTTATATTAGAAGATCCATAAATATATCAAAATTACTAGAATTATGTCTATTGTTGTTAAAATCGTATTAAAGACTATTAAAATTAATTCAAAATATTATAAAAATAAAATCATATCGAAAATTGCCAATATTATATTAAATGTTACTAAAAATGTTTCAAAATTTATTCAAAATCTTTTAGAAGACTGTTAAAATTATAATAGTTAACAAAATCAATTCAAAAGTTACTAAAATTGTATTTAAATTTATCAAAATTATATAAGAATTACCAAAGCTATTATAAATGTCATCAAAATTATATAAAAAATTACTAAAATTATATTAAATGTTACCAAAATTACATCAAAGATTATTCAGATTATATAAAATGTTAACCAAAACTTTAATAAAAATTATCTATCTCATATTAAATTTATTAAAATTATAAAAAATTATAAGATCCGAGGCCTCTTGTTCCCGTACTCCTGGATGGTCCGCAGATGTCTAAAAGGGACCAATGGCTTGAAGATATTTCCCCTTCTTTGATCTTATCGGTTGAGGTGTCTTGGGATCAAGAGGATGTCTCCAGCTTGATGATCCAAGTGATAATATCTCATCAAATTTTTTGTTTACAAAAAGGTAGTCGCAAGTAGCTACAAAAATTGAATTTAAATTTTAAACTTATTAAATTTTATTTTTTAAAAATAACGAAATGAATTAACTAAATTGAATCTCATATTCAATATTCAATATTCCATTGTATTTAACTTTGACTAAAAAAACCTAAAGACAAATGTGCAGTTAGTTCATAATCCATAATCGGAATATATTCTTGTTTAGATAATTACTTAAATGGCCTTCTTTTGAGTTCAAGACTTGGGCATAACCTTCAATATTGCACGGTCCATCGTTTCTTCCTCCAAAATAAGCATAATAAAACCCAGAAAGAAAAATGAATTAAGCTATTTTCCAAATTAATTGTTTTATTTGGCTGCTTTCTCTTTTTAGCTAACAGCAGCAAGGTCTGTCTTGCTTTTTCTTTTTAGTAGTAAAGCAAACTCTAAACAGAGAGTAATAACAAACAAGAAAAACAAAACATCAAAAGCAACTAATGACAAAACAAATTAGGCTCCACTTTCTTCCATATTAGTTAAGGTTATGTGAATTTTTTTATATCAAAGAGGTCATAGTTTGTGAATAAAAAATTATAGTCGTCAAAATTTAAATTTTAAATTTATTGAATGTAACTTTTTAAAAGTAATTATATGAATCAATTGAACTAAGTTATGAGCTTATGCTTAATTCTTTATTTCATTTCCATCACTACTACTAAACTTATCTATGGGTCGGATTGAGTTGAACTATAGCTCAATTTTTTGTTTATTTTGTTTACCTAAGGTTGGACTAATCCGAAAGCTAATTTTACTGTTTAATATAATGTTAAAATATTTTTATATTAAAATTTATATAATTTAAATAATAATACTTTTATCAATGAACACTAATTTGAGTAACACAAGACCGGCCCAAATTGAGCAGGTCTAATACTATTTGAGCTAAAGTTTTAAATTTAAGGGTATGTTCAATGAGATAAAGTGCTAGTGCTATTTCAGTCTCAATCGAGGATTCAACGAATGGGGGGAGTAACTTTACACGGGCATTTTCATTCAATGGAGTCTAAGAAATATATGTTGGGAATAGTGTGACGGCCTACAAAAACATTAATAAAAAAGAAATAAAAAACATACAATTTTAACATGGTTCAGCTCATCCGAATTACGTCCATGATCCTAAAAGGATAATAACATCACTAATCAAAATCGTAGCTTTTGCACTGAAAAAACAATAAACATTTTTTGCAATCAACTTGTAACTTTTCCATAGGTAAAGGTACAAACCATCCAACACACAATTAGTAGTTTTTACATGAAAAAAGTTACAAACTCTCCAACAAACAACTAGTAGCTTTTGCATAGAAAAGGCTACAAACCCTGTAACAAATAACCAGTGGCTTTTGCATGGAGAAAGCCATCCTCCTATGATGAGATCCCGTAGGGTTTGTATCTTTCTCATTTTTAATTCTAAAAGTCTACATCTATCTCTACATTTATAGGAACAATTACTTCATCATTAAAAATTTTTACTAAGATTTCTTTCTTTATTAAAAATATTTACTCATTAAATAAATTGATGACCAAGTAATCTATAACCTATAGAATCTTACTAAAATCTATACCTATTTCCAATTTGAATTTAGGTCAAACACATAACAATATAAACTATTTTAGCAGTACATAAGTTGAAATTAACTTGAATTTTTATGAACAATAAGATATAATATTCCATTTTAACTTCTTTCTCAAAAAAAAAAAAAGTACACATAATTTAATCTTTGTATTCATGTTTAACATTTATTTGATCAAAATCACTCCAACTCCACAAACTCACAAGGACATAAATTATTATTTTGAGGAAAATATAGAAGTTGGAACCCTACTTGACATCGACAGCTTTAGCTAGATTTGAAAATTCTTATATTCATATTATATTTGTATATTATCATATATTATTATCGTATTTAAAATATTATCTATTTATATAAATTTTGATATATTAATAATTTATGTTATATAGATTTTAAAACTGTGTGTTCTTTTCATATTCGTTTTAGCTTTTCATGGTGTGCTATATTTTATATCATATTTTAATTATTTTTTTATCATATTCGTATTATATCTAAAAATACTAAATCTATCAGCAAGTTATTTCTCATATCATATTCTAATCATGTCTAAAAACACCGAATGTTTCTTTGTTTTAATGCAAGAGAGTTAGGACTTTAGTATTATTATAAATTCTTGAGGCAAATGATGATTACGTAATTGGAGTTTTATTATATGCAAATTGGGATTACTGAAAGGTTCAAAACAAGGAAAACTTGGCTTATTCACGTGTGTGGGCTTGTGGTTTGTTGTTTATTGCTTTAATAAATATAAATAAGTGGAACAATAAAAATTTTATGTTTTTCACGCGACATTGCCAAAGGGGCATAAAATATGATTAATATACATAGTATAATTATCGAGTACATTAATGATAGAGTGTTTTTTTTTTAATTCATAAATAGAATTAAAAAATCACCACATGTCCCATTTATTTATTTTTTAAATATATAGTAAGAGTATACGGTTATTTTTTAATCTTTTTTGTGAAGTTAAAAAATTTTACTGTTAGTATGTTTGATAATAATCCATATATATATATATATATATATATATGTGCATGTTTATGTGAATATAATATGTATTACTTAAATATTTTCGTTAAAAATAACCGGACGAAATACAGATAAATGAATCTAGTTATATACTATTAATACTATAAGAGAATAACTCAATTTTCTATGGAAGTTTTTCTTAAAAATGATCTAAATTCAAACAAAAATTTTATTCGATGAAAATCTTCAATGAAATATTCCCGTTGAAAATGTGAAGGATGGTAATAGTTTTCTATTGAAAATAAAAGATTCCATAAAAAAAATGTATAAGAATTTTTTATGAAAATTCAATCGAAATAATTTTTAAAATTTGATGAGAAAGTTTCATCCAAAATTCTCATGATTTACTTAGAAAAATACTTTTTCTTTTGGTTTATTGTTTTTTTTTTTTAATTTTATCGAAATTGACACAATTTCCAATAGAATGTTTTAACGCTAAAGGATTTTTCTATCAGCAATTTTAAAAAATATATACATTTTTTGGCAATTTATTCAATGGAATCCAAAATTCATCAAAAAATTGTTATTTTAGATATATTTTTTTAATTTTCTCAATGGCTAATTTGATACATTTATAGATAATTAGCTTAAAAATTGCAACATTTTATAATATAAAATTTTAATTCTATTTAAATTAAAAAAATAAAAATCATTATAATTATATAAAATTTCATAGATAATTATAAAATGCAAATTTTAATTAAAGAATTTTTTTTTTTTTACATTTTAACCATCCTTAGTTCATTTTATGCGTTGCCTGAGACAAAATTAAAGTAAAAATAGGTATATACCCAAAAGAAATTAAATTAATGGCTTAGAAATATAGTTAACAAAACGGACATAAAAAAAAAAAAAAAGTTAAAACACAATTGCAGCATATAAAACGACACAATATTTAATTTAGTCAAAAAGAATGACAACAGCATATTCGTGACGGAGACGCCGATTTTTAAATTAAAAAAAAACTCGGCTTGAAACATTGGATTCTCTTTTCCGGCCGATTATTGGGTTCTAACTGCAAAGAGCAGCAACAGTCCGACGCTCCGCGTGCCGTGCACGCTCCACTTAATATTTCTTAATAAGATTGATTGATTTATTTTGTGAATATTTTGTTTATTTGGAATTCGTTTTTTATATATTGGTTACTAAATTTTTATTTTCATAAATAAAATTATAGAATAATCAGATGTTTTATTTTTTAAATTTGTTAGTATTTCATATAATTTTTTTTATAATGAATGCAACAATTTTTTATTTTTAAAAAATATTAAAAATGATTAATAGCATTAGCTATGGTTACATATAAAATATATAATTAATTAATAAAAATAATTTGTTAATATATAAATTTCTTAAAATAATAATAAAATAATCTTAACAGTTAATGGCCCTGACAACAACCAAAATTTTTTTATTTTTTTAATTTTAATATTAATATGTATATATTTTAAAATAAAATATAAATAATAATTTAAATAATAAATAATAATTAAAATCAAATTATAAAGTTTTTTTTACCGAACTCAATTCAACGAAGCTTAGACTTACCGACGAATGGCCGTATATGTTTAATTAACAAGCACCAATTTAGCCGACTTATTTTATTTTTTTTAAAATGATAATGGAGTTTGGGTGGGGTCGTGCGTCGGGACAGAATCCCGTGAAAGCGAGGGAAGCATCATTATTGGTTGATTGAATTTTTATGTTCTGTTTTTTGTTTTATTTTATTTATTTATTTAGTTTTTTTTGCCAGACATACGTTTTTGGTAAATTAATGTGTGTTTTTTAATTTCGCTCTAATTACTCTTATTTCTTAATAATTTTTTCTCTAATAATTATTTTAACCCTTTTTCGTAACATTCTTATTCTTATTATTAATATTAACCAGAAAATAAGCCCAGTTTATGTTAAATATATATATAAATATAATGTATACTAATTAGTGGTATTGGATTTGGTCGTAATTTAAAAAGATTTTAAATTTTTTGTTAAAGTTTATTTTCAGTTTAGTATGATTCATCCATATTATTTATATTTATTATTTATAATTAATAAAAAGTTTTAAAAATTATTTTTTTACTATTATTTATATATTTTATAATTAACTTTAAATAAAAATATTTTTTAATTATTAAATATCAATTCGGACTCGATCAGGTTGACCTAAATTGACAAAATACTTATCCAAGACTTAACCCGAATAAGCAAGAGTGAACAAATAGCCCGATTCCTAAACAGGTCTACTAATTAATAAATCTGTTAATAAAATTATTGTCAAGTTAAATAATGTCGATAAAAAATATTATAATAAAGATGTAATAAGAGATGTTAATGTCTTTTAATATTTTATAAAACATAGTTTTTATTTTAAAATTCACAATAGTATCCACTTTTAACTTGACCAAAAAAAAACTTACTCCAAAACAACTAAACAAGTTTAATTTTTTTTAAAAAAAAAAGGTCACCTGAATTCTACTAAGATTAATACGCCTTTACCTTTTTTTTTTTCACAATATTAATTTCTTGTTATGTTTAATTATTGCAAAATTAATATATATATATATATATATATATATATATGTTAATGGCCTTTTTTGGTAAGGAGGTATTCTAGGCCTTTGAGGGCATAGTGAAGTCAAAGGGAGCTTCATGATGGACTTGTAAAGATAGAAGAGGATTGGAAGGCACTGGAGCTGGACTTTAAGCACGTGCTCAGATGTTCAACCTCTCTGTGCACCAGATGTGGACTTGCATGGACACTCTCTTCCTCTTTACCCTTTATGTGCCCAGCTCTCCTTCTCCACCTCCTCCAAACATTGGCTTAAGCAATGGAGCACGAGTAGGAAGTGAATGTTAGACGACTTTTGACCTTGTTCTATCGAACACTTTCTTCCTCTCTACCCTCTATGTGCTTAGCTCTCCTTCACCTCCTCCGAACATTGACTTAAGCATTGAAACAGTTGCCAGAAGTGAACCTCCGACGACCTCTGACCTTGTTCTGTCTTTGCAGATCTTTCCTGAAGCTCCCTTTGACTCCACCATACCTCCGAGCATCTAGACCATTTGCTCATCTAAAAGGACCATCAACACTACTTACTCATTTTCTACTATTATACTATTAATTCAAGATACATTGTTATTTCCAAAAAAAAAGGAAATACTGTAAGACTTGAAAACAATGCAAGTATAGCATATAATTTGCAGTACACTACTTTAATTTACCAAACCTCTTCCACTTTTTGCTCCTTCTTTTTGCTAATAACAAAGAATAATCAGCAGGCAAAATGGTAGTCAAGGAGAAACAGAAATTTTTAGATTCAATAATTTTGAACAACATAAAAAAATAAGATATAAATATAATATATTTAACAAATACGAAATAATGTAATAACATGATAAGTTAGACATGTCAAGGATTGGATTACTTGCTCGGTTCAGCTAGTACAAGTAAAGCCTTGGATAAGGTTTTGGTAACTCAGGTCAGGTTGGCATGGTCCGAATTACTATCTAATAATAAAAATCATATTTATATTTAAATTTAATTATAAAAATACGTAAACATTAATATAAAAATAAAATTTTAATAATATAATGCACTATGTAACAAGCTTTCAGTTTGATCCATGCTTGACTGTAAAAAATTACAATTTTGTGGTTCGACCCATGGTCAAGTGACTCAGGTCTAAAGACAAAATATGCTTAAACATGATTAATACAATACGTTTAATATACTATTGTATTTGTCTTTAAAATTTTAATATTCATAATAATTTTTACGATAAACTACTGAAATCCTTGTAGTTTAAGGCTAGTGACCTTAGCTTTTATATTTTAAAAACTGATACTTACCTCCTATATACTTTCATTATGTTAACAATCAACCTAACGAAGTTAAAAAAATCACATGAATTATCTTTTTTGCCCTTGTTTACAGTCACATAAAAAAAATAAAAGTGAGCAAAATGGACATTTCATATTATTTTTTAAGGTGTTATGTTGATTGTTAGCGGAATGAAAGCATAAAGAAGATAAGTATTTATTTTTAAAACACAGAAATTAAGTGTTATTATCTCTAAACTTAAGATAGTTTTTAATAGTTTACTCTAATTTTATTATTTTTATATTTATATCGTTGATATAAAAGCATGAAACACAATAGAATAACTAAATCTAGTAAATTTTCATTAAATTATTATATATCTTTAAAAAGAACATTGAATTAGGCAGAATAAAAAAAATGTAATAAAGACACCTATCAACAACATCTCATAAAACCATGAAAGCACCGAAAGTCAAGGACATGGTTATGTCATAATAACGCTAAAGTAGTGGAACATTCATTCATGTATGCGTTGAGTTGGTTCATTTAGGTAACATACCAGCAATTTCGTTCTAATTATAGAATTAATTGGAAAAAATATAAATGAAGACATTCTAAATACTTTAATGATTAATTACCACAAATTCCTTTAATTAATTGCCCCTTTGATTATTTCTTTTAGAAAAGCAAATTTTATGTTTGTTTAAAAGTTCGAATTTGGATAAATAATCTTTAAATTAAGTTTTAATTGATAGGTTTAGAAAAGAAATATATATATATATATATATATATATAACACTCAAGACATTGTAACTTGATATTCTCTTAGAGATATAGATAGATCTGTCTACAAATCAAATTATTTATTTAAGTTGAGCTTTAGAAAGATCTTTCTTATCAATTTGGATATTTTCGATTTAGTCTGAATTAATACTTGATAATTAAAAATTATTTTTATTTAAATAATTAAAAATATTATTATATATAATAATTTTAAAAATTAAAAAAAAAATACTTTGGGCAGATTAGATTTAGGATGACATCTGCATATTTTTGAAGCAGGAATCTTTTAACTCTAGTCTAAGGACATATTAATTGTGAGTTGGATACTTTTTTTTTTTGGGGGGGGTAAAAGAAGCTTTTGTTTCCATAGCCAAATTTAACAACTTTCCAAATTTGATAGACAGAGAGACTGCCTGTCACCATTTTCAATTTAACCTTAAAGAAAAAAGATGGTTCTAAAAATTAAGGAACAAAAGGCCCCTTTTTTTT
>JBBYHM010000004.1:263942-299896 GCA_038381775.1 Adansonia rubrostipa | reverse complement strand
AAAAAAAAACAAAGCATAGAGTGATAAAAAAGAGAGCATAAGTTTTATTTTATTAACAAATCCTTGGCTTCCTCCATAATTCTTAAATCAGCTAATAAATAAATAAATGATCTGTACGTGGACTGACAAAAGTTGATTAAAAAATTATTATCAAGAAATGCTGCCGTGGATCATTGAGTAATTTAATCACAAAAATTAAAAAATTTTAATAAAAAAAAAGCAATAATCTTTTTTTAATAAATTAAACATGTGAATGTCAGAAAATAAAATATTTATAAAAAAAAGTGGTACAAATCAATAATTTTTTAATTAAAGTATTTTATAAATAAACCTTAATTGCCAATAATATCAAATGCTCCTAAAAGGCAAATGTAAAAAAGAAACAATTAAATATAAACTAAAAGGTAAATCACAACCTTTTTATTTCTTAAATTTACATAAGAGTATCTTTCCATATTTTCAAAGTTTATAAATTATTAAACAATTATTTATTTATTTAATAAAAATAATTTTTAATTTAATATATAAAATTTATAATATAAAATAATTTTAATATTTTTAAGTAATAAAATAAGTTTTTCAAATTTGGCAAATTGAGGACTAAAAATTTTTAATGACTAAGTGGAGTTACTAAACCAACCTAAAATCAAATCTAAAGTATCAAATATGCAAATTCATTAAAAAAATCCTTACCAAATTAGATAATCAATAGGATTAATTTGAATACTTTTCTTTAAAACTAGATAAAATAATTAAAATGTTAAGGGAAAAGTACTCCCTAGATTTGAAAATAATTTTACTTGCCTCTTAAGTTTTGGATAAAACCTTTTTCCTTCTAAGGTTTGATACAAAATATACTTACCCTCTTAAAATATTATTTATCGATTAATTTTAAATGAAAAGATAAATAAGTTCTTTTTCAATTATCAATTATTTATTTTTGTTTCTCTTTTATTTTTTTACTCAAACATTTTTAATTATAAATATCTTTAATTACTATAAAGTTAAATCATAATTAAATTATATTCTTTCTCAGGTAGACATATTAAATATTTTTTAAGGTTCGAGTCTCACAAATAATCCTACATAGTGAGTGACTTGTGAATACTACTGGCATTGCCTTAACCCTAGATTTGGATAATTGTCTCTCACCTAAGCTTTTTTGTACCAAAAAACATTTTAAATTTATCTTTAATTCAATTATATATAATAACTTTGATATAAATATATTATGTTATTTTTATTTAAAAATAAATCAATTTCCATTATTTTAAAAAGTTAAAGATAAAGAAATTTGATTAAAACAAAAAAAATCATATTTTTAATATATAAAATAAAATTTAAATAAATATTAGTTTGATTAACAGAATGATACATAGTTACTTTTTCAAGAAATAAAATACATTTTTCTATATATTTTTTATTCTTCTTTTCCTTTTTTTTTTTAAATTTTTTCTTTAACCAATTTTATTATCACCAAAATTTTAAATAATAGTAGTTAAATAAAAATATTTTAATAAACTCATTCCAAAATTAATATGCAATTGAATTAAATATAAGTTTAAAGTATATAACATGCACTTGAATTAGAGTATAACTTAATAATAATTTAATTTAATAGTAATTAAAAATAATTTTAAGATTAACTAAATTTTTATTATTTTGTAATTAAAAAATTAAGTAAAAAATGAAAAAAATAATAATTAATAATTAATAACGAAAAAAGGGTATGCTTATCTTTTCATTTAAAATTAATCTAGACATAATACTTAGAGGTAAGTGTATTTTACTAAACTTTAGGTGAGTAAGTAGGTATGTTTTAAACATTAGAGAAATAAATGTATTTTCATAAAGATTTAAGAGACAAGTATTTTTAACCCAAATATTAATTAGATATTACATTATTTTAAAATTACATTCAACTTTATATCAAATATTATAATATACTTACAAATTTTAAATAATTTCAATTAAGTCACAAAAGCCTTAATCAAAACTTAACTCTATATTTGTCATTTTCATAAAAGCCTCAAGCAAAAATTTTCAATTTTGCCAAACAAACAATAACTCTAAAAAATTAGTGAAAAAAAAAACCTATAAAAAAATATAGGCCAAGTAGACTAAAAGTGGTCCCTCTTTATTTTCATTATATTATTTTTTATTATAATTATATTTAAAATTTTATACATTTATATGTTTTATTTTTTTGAGATATCTGTGTTTATATAATAATTATATTATCTTTTTTACTATAATTATTTTTTTATTATACCATTCGTACTAGTATTGTCCAAAGATTAAACTATCCACCTAACTTGTATCGATAGAGTCTTGGACATTTGGAAATTTAAAATAAACCAATTTATTTGATTTAAGTTATTATTTTATAATAAAAATAATTTTATTTTAAATTTAATTATAAATATATAATATTATATAAAATAATATTTTAATAATATAATAAATAATAAAATAATTTTTGGATCAACTCAAATCCAATCTAAATTTAAAAAAAATTAAAATTTTTAAACTGTAATATTTTCAAAACAAATTTAATTTATGATATAAATCATATTTTATTTATATATTTATTTAATATAAATAATAAATTGAATTAAATAAATAAAAGGAGAGGGGGGAGAGAGAGAGAGGGTTGAAAGCGAAAGAGCAAAGACAGTGACATAACACATCGCTGTCTTAACCTCTGCATGCTTCAATATTCACTCACTTCGCTCTTTTATTTCTCTCTCTCTCTCTCTCTCTCTCTTTCAAATCCTCCTCTTCTTCTTCTCTCTCTTTCCAACTTCGAGGCTCCATGCCCGGGACACGAAACCTGGAAAAGGCCCGACTCGTTTGCTTGAATTGATTTTGCGCTGCATTTTTCGTCCGGGAAAGAGTTTGAGAAGAAATGTACTCCGCTATTCGGTCGTTACCGTTGGATGGAAGGGTGGGAGATTATCAAGGGTCGCTTGATGGGACAAACTTGCCTGGCGATGCTTGTTTGGTCCTAACGACGGATCCGAAGCCTCGGCTGCGATGGACAGCTGAGCTCCATGAACGTTTCGTCGATGCTGTTACTCAACTTGGCGGCCCTGACAGTGAGTTTTTGTTTCTGGGTTGTCTTTGCTTTTTGAGCAATTGAATTTATTTTCATTTGATTTGATATAGTGTGTTATATCAATGCTAATTGACGTTTTTTCTTTAAAAAAATTAAATGGTTCTTTTTTTTTTTGGTTTATATGATAGAAAAGTGATGAGATTTGGTGATTGTGGTATTTGGGATTGATAGGTGAATTTTAGTTTGGGCTTTTTTCCCCTTTATTTTTGCTAATTTGATTGGAAATATTGAGTTTTATAGTTGATTTGACTTTGTTGTTCAATTTGTATTTTGGTAATTCTGGTTTTTATCTAGTAATGGATCATAGTTCATAAATCTCAGGGTATTTTTGTCCTTTTCTATCTTTTTTTATTATTATTCTTGATGAACTAACTGGTGTGATGGTTTTATATATAGTTTTTTTTACTAGGCTGAATTGAAGTGTGATTAAAAGACTGTCCTTTGCCTTATTTGGATGAAGAAATATGTTGTTACTATGTTCTTCATATCAGCATTAACTTAACTACCACCCACAATTTTTATATATAATCATTGCTTTGATTTAGAATCATGTTCTCTGTTGGTTCCATTAAAAATTATTCGAAAATGGATCATGACGTCTAGGAACTTTACCTTATTGCTATTGGCGCTTTCTCTATAGAGGATATCTGCCAATCCTATGCTTTTGACCTCTTGTTTAAAATTTTGAGGGACTTTATTCTGATACATGTTAAACAACACATATTTGCATAAACTCGTAGACATTGGCTAGCTCATCGATTCAGCTTAGTTTTGTTTTCCTTTTTATTCTTCTATGCAACTTTTGTGTGCCCACTGTATGATCCTAGGGCTATCTTGCTCGAATTCGGGAGTGAGTGTCAGATATGGGTATGCATCCTACACGAGTATACTCAATTTTTTTTCTAAATTTTTACATATATTTGGAGGATCATATCCTCATACCCATATCTAAATGTGTGTCTGACACTGGTACTTCAAGAAAAATGAAGAGTCGAAGTAATATGGTTCTGAGGTACTCTTCTAATAAAAAACAACTAAAAGGTCAAAACTTTGTTTTGGAGCCATTAAATTCAATAATTTGGTCAGCAACTCAGCTCCCAGTGTATTTTTGTTGGAAGGAAAACTAGAGAAACTGTGGTTCTTTGTCTTGGTCTGGGAAGAATATTCTTGATATTAGTATTATCTTCCTGTAAAAATTATGCCAAAGGATTAAGATTTTAAACCAGGCCAAAATCACCATGTTTGTGCAAAAAGTTTTTTATGTTGTTTAAACATAGCTTGTAAGAAAAAAATTGTACAAGCATCGTACCGCAATGTTCTTTCCTTCTTTTTCAATGATCCAATGTTATTTCTAAATGCAATGCTTGAGTATCACACAGCTTATTCTCTTGGACTTGTCTCTTTAAATGAATTTCTGCTTTAGTTTTTGATGTCTAAAGTGGATTTTTGAGTATATTGCTGACTAAGTAATCCATGTGCTTGTAATTGTGAGAACGGTTCTTGTGGAGAATTGAAATCATATTGCTAGTGTGAGGTCAAGGTCAGAAAAACTAGTATGAAAAATAGTTGCTATTTGCGAGTATTTTCAGACAAGATGGCAGCATATTTGTCTCAATGCATTAAAATAGAATCATATAAATAATGACTTAAGACAATTACAGGTTATTTTGTGATGGCCAATTGGCCACCACCTAAACCCTCAGGCCACCACTGTCTGTCTGTTAAACTTTCCTTCCGCCATCCTTTCGTTTGATCGAGGCTTACCACTTGTGAGGCAAAAAATTTATAAGGCTTGGTATGCTCTGAGTTGGAAGCTGAGGAAATTATTTCCTGCTCAAAGCTTGGCTCATATTCAACCAAAGACATAGATGATATTTATTCCAGCTTCTCTAATTATAATTGTGCCATAGTTTAATATTATCCCTTAACCAGGCTGATCATGCACGCTTCTCTATTTGAATCTCATAGTGATTTTACGTGAATTAAACCTAGCTGATTGACAACAGCATTATAATAATCAATATCTTATATGCTTTTGCATTTTGTTATTCTAAAGCTATAGATCTCGATGTAGCTTACATATTTTGTCTTGATATGCATTGCAGAAGCAACCCCTAAGACTATTATGAGAACAATGGGAGTAAAAGGCCTTACCCTATATCACTTGAAATCACATCTTCAGGTTTGTTTTTACTGCTATCTCATCAATGATCATGATTTGAAGTTGTACCCTACTTTATGTTGGTGCTCTCATGCGATGTTAATCGGATTCGGGTATGGGTGTCAGATACGAGTATGTGTCTAACACGGGTATGTTCTATTTTTGCAAGTTCTTCCATGTGTTTGGAGGGTCCTTGAAGGATCATATCCCAAAACCCATTTTTTGGATATGTTTCGGATATTGGTACTTCAAGAAAAATGAAGAGTCGGAGCAATGTAGCTCTCATGTCTTCAACTCCTCTCTTTCCTTTTCAAAGATGGATCTTGCTTTGCAACATAATTTATCTTAATTCGTAAGCTTAATGTCTGATTTTTTGTGCACCCATTAATATCGCATGGATTTGTGTTCCGGAAGAGGGGACTTTACCTGCCAAGCTATTTGAAATTCTAATAATTTATATTTTTCTATTTCCTTCACTTGTTGCCCCTTATTTGCAGAAATACCGGCTGGGGAAGCAATCTTGCAAGGAATCAACTGATAATCCTAAGGATGGTACGCATCATGGTCTCTTTAAATTACTATTACTTTAGAGTTTGTGCATTCAATAATGTATGGTAACTTCTTATACCTTTTCTAGTCTTGCACCTTTGATGTACTTATGAGTCACGACCAAGTACCAAGACTATTTGACTGTTTTGACTCTGCCAATAAGAGACCATTGAAGAAGAGGTCTCTATCTATATTGCTCCGACTCTTCATTTTTCTTGAAGTACCTAAGTCTGACACATATCTAGACATGGATATGAGGATATAATCGTCTAAGGACCTTCCAATACATTGAAATCTCGGAAAAAATTGAACATAACCGTGTCTTACATTCATGCCCGGGTCAGAGTAACATATATCTCTATTATATTCACCCAGTTTATTATGATACTACAAAGAGAAGCAACTACACTTGGAAAGGCAGAAGACATGAGCTTTTGGGGTTTGATAAATGACCAAAATTTCATTTTAAAATACTTTTATATGAATTTCAGTTTCAGGTCAGTCTTGAAATTTAACCAGAAGTTTTTAGACATAAGTTGTTGGGGCTTTGATAAAATTATCAAATTCTGTTTCTAAAATTACTTTTATGTGAATCTTGTTTGGGCAGTCTTGGCATTTAACATCTCCTAGATTTTTCTCCTTTCTTCAATGTGTTTGCATTCTATGTGGCTCTTGGTGGAGGTGCTAAGCATAATCTCTTGTCAACTGATAGATGCCATATAATCAGCTATCCATATTCTTAATTGACTGATAATTAGATGTGTCATTGGTATTTCAGCTTCTTGCGTCGCAGAAAGTCAGGATACTGGTTCATCTACAACATCATCATCATCGAGAATGGTAGCGCAAGATTTGAACGAGTATGTTATTTCTTCTATTGTTCGACAATTTAATTAGTTTTCTTCAGCTTTGGATGATTGCTGAATTTCATCTTCTAAACAGTGGTTACCAGGTTACTGAAGCACTTCGAATGCAAATGGAAGTGCAACAAAGACTACACGAACAATTGGAGGTACAACGTCATCTTCAACTTCGGATCGAAGCACAAGGCAAATACCTACAGTCGATACTCGAGAAAGCCTGCAAAGCTCTGAATGATCAAGCTGCTGCTTCCGCAGGTCTCGAAGCTGCCAGGGAAGAGCTTTCCGAGCTGGCTGTCAAGGTTTCCAATGATTGTCAAGAGATGATGACCCCTCATGATGACATAAAACTACCTTCCCTGTCTGAACTTGCTGCTGCTCTAGAGAACAAAACAACTTCAGGAATGCCATCTCGGATTGGCGATTGCTCAGTCGAAAGCTGCTTGACTTCTACAGGAAGCCCTGTTTCTCCAATGGGTGTTGGTTCACAGGGTGGTTTTATGAAGAAGAGGCCAAGACCCTTGTTTGGTAATGGAGGAGACCCTTTGCCATTGGATGGGCAAGAAATAGAGTGGGTGATGCCTAATATTAGTTGAGTAGCAAAGACATATTTACATCTTAGAAATGGTTCCTCCTCACTTTTTATTTTATTTTTCCGTTTTATTTACTCCTTATCTAGTTAATCTAAATGTCTTTTCCTTTTTTAATCGACTTTGTATATTATCAAAGCAGATCCTTTTGAATCTGAGCGTTACCTCTAAAACCCGTGTTGAAAAAAAACCCTTTTGTTTTTTTAATCGAACCAGTTCAATGGAGAATCTCTGGCTTGTCCGGTTTACCACGTATGAAAAAATAAGGATTCGATGAATCGGAAAAAAGTGGCTAAAAACCGATAAAATGCTGGTTTTTTTGGTTTTTTTTATTGTTTTTATTTAAAATTATTTTTTGTAAGTGATTATTTTTAGTCAAATATATATTTTTATTAATTAATTGCTATAATTAATACTTATTTAATATTAAAATCTAATATTTGAAACATGATTTGGAAAGAAAAAAAAGTAAAACTGACATTAATAGGCTAATATGTTAAAAGCTATATAAAATGAGTTATTATCGTGTTAAATTTATATAAATATATGTAATACTTAAATATATGATTATGAAATTAAAAAGTAACATGAACATCATGATATATGACATGAAATTGAAAATTATTTGAATTGTGTAAATTAGATTTGACAATTTTGAGCACAACATGATATAGAATACAAACTAAACCTTTCAATTTTGACCTAAACTTGAGAAACCTGACCAACCCATTTGAACTCAAATCCGACTCAATCTGATTTTATCAAAAAAGTTAATAATCCGAAATCGATTAACCTGGATTTGAAAATGACCCAAATTTGAATGGCACAAACTCAAAATGGCTCGAAACTAAAATAATCCAAACTCGAATTGACCTAAACCTTAGACCTAAAATGACTAAATCCAAGTATTAAACATAATTGACTCAAAACCAATTAAATTGAGTGTTAAAATAATCCAAACTCGAATAATGGCTCGGACCTAGAATAATCTAAACTTGAATTGACCTAAACCCTAGACCTAAAATGACTAAATCCAAGTATTAAACATAATTGACTCAAAACCAATTAAATTGAGTGTTAAACCCGATTTGACCCAAATTTGATATGATCTAAATCCAAAATAACTTGAACCCAATTAACTTGAATATTAACATGATTGACCTAAACACAAAATGACTCAAAACTCAAAATGATCAGAACTTGAAATAAAATGAACTTGAGGTGAACCGAAACCGAAATGGCCTGAAACAAAAACAACCGAAAACTAAAAATGGCCCAACAATTTTAAAACTCAAAATGACCTAAGTTGAATTAGTCTCACTCAAAACTAACCCAACTCCCCAATTGACATGTCTAATGCAAATGCAACATGAAAATAATTAAAATATGAGATAATATAAAATATAACGAATATATGATTATGTCAAAATTGTATTCATATTACATAAAACAAATTATTTGTTTGCCAAATGTTTTATAAATATATAATAAATTTAAATATGATTAAGACACAAAAAATATATAAATACAACACAAAAGTACAAAATAATAAAATAATAAAAAACATAAAATAAAAGAAAAACCAAAGCTCGCCACTAATGTAGCAAAGCTATGTTGAAGCAAACCTCAATTTTCTGAGAAATTGCTTTAATCTATTGTTACAAGATGAAATATTTAAATTATTCCTCTAAATTTTTAAAATTAATATTATTTAATACCAAATTTTTCAAAAGAAAAAATGTTGAACCAGATAACTAGAGAATCACAAACTCAAGGTGTAATATTTTAAATCAACTTCTTTTATAATTATAAAAGATGAAATATTTAAATTATCCTTTTAATTTTTATCCAAATTATTTTGAATAATATGAAATCTTATGTTAATAAAATTAAAATCATAAACTAAATAATGTTTAAAATTCAACATTTACATTTATCAAATAGTACAATTATATTTAAAATAATTATTTCATACACCAATGATGAAATAAAAAAAAAAAACCTTCATAAGTAGGGTTTGTGGGACGATATGTGTCTCGTATATTTACTTTTTATTTTTTAAATATACTTTACGTGATACCTATCACCTTACTAGCTTCACTTATAAAATTTTTTTTACTGCTGGTATACAAAATAATTACTCGTATTTATACTTAATTTTCAGTTACATGACAAACAAATTTTGTAATATTTAAATTCAAAATTAAATATTCAAATACCTAATTTTTTTAACATTTAATTTATCAAATAATATGGTGAGATAATTTTGTCGGCCAAGAAATAAAGAGAAGTCCAATTGCGGGGAGGTTGGCGACTTGTTGGTTTCCTAATAAAAGCCAGAAATACCATTTTCTATCGTGTTGAAGCGTGAAAGCTTAAAATATCAAGTGTTGCACTATCTTCTTCCCAATGTTTAAAAAAAATGGATGGTAAGATTTTCTAATCATCGATGATTCATTATTTAGATCGATTAAATTAAATTATTTAATTAAAAATTTTAAATATTAATTTAAATAATTTTAAATATTAAATAAATATTAAGCATAGTAAATAAAAATATATTTTTAGCTAAATGATAATATAGATCTAAAAGGTTAAAGATTTAACTCTCGTTACGTAAAATTATTTAAAAAAAAAAAGATATAGTAAAAATAAGCTTAAATCTAATTTTTAAGCTTTTTCCAATTTTTGGACCGATTCTAAAAAAATTTTTAATTTTACAACATGTATAGACCAAATTGGACACTAATTCTCTATTTAATTAATTCAAAAAATCGATTAGATCCTATTTTTTAATACTGCTTCGGCCCCACATTATTATTATTATTATTATTATTATTATTATTATTATTAGTAATGGATGCTAAACGAATTCCACTAAATTTTACGTTGCCTAGTACCTGATGACTGATGCAATGAAGATATTATTGAAGATTTAATAAAGTTTTAGTTGTTGGCAAGATTCATAAGCTTGAACTTGACCCGATTTTAATTTTTGATAAGATTTTTAAGTTTAGATTTAAAATTTTAAATTGATAATAAAAATTTAATTTAATTCATAAACACTTTTAAAGTTATGATAATTTTTTTAATTTTTTTAATAAAAAATTTTCGATTAAATTTGATAATTTTAAATATAATATAAAAATATGATATATTTAATAAATATAAAAATATAAATATAATACATTCAAAGGCGATGTGTTAAAATTTTAAACACATGTATGATATTTATATTTAAAATTGTAATATATTTAAATAATTTATGTTTATATAGTTGAAGAGAAGAAAAACATCACAAGCACAAGCAAAACAATAGGAGCTTTCAGGTGCATAAATGATGAAACAAAACACCTTATTAAGCAAAGGAATAGGAGATTTAAAGCAGAAGCTTATCCACTAAGTATAACATTTGTTTATCTAATCCAAAACACAGCTAGAGATAGAGATGAATTAAGCACAACTTAGAAATTGTATGTTTATTTATTTATTTGTTTGTTTGTTTAGACAGAATAAAGAAAAAAAGAAAAAGACAGTGATAACAATGACGCTGACATGGCATGTTTTCATTGGTTACAAGGAGACAACGGTCCAAAACGAAGCAGAATTTATGCTTTTTCACTTTATACGGTTATGATATTTGAAACACAAAGAATAAAAATATGCACTCCTTGTCAAAGGCATTATTTCTCGAATTTTTTAAATATAATATGATTTTACAATATAAAAATATAAAATTTAATATAATAAAATATATAATATTTTAAATATAATTATAATAAATAAAATTATTAATATAATATAAATACGCTATTCACACTTATGATTGTGTTTCTCTCCACTTTGTGAATTCTACCTTAGTTGCTGCTCATTCTTTACCCCATTTTCTTCTCTTACCTCTTCTTTTTCTTCCCTTTCGTTTTTTTAAAGCTTTGTGGGACTAACTAAAGCTTTCCCTTCATCATTCCCTGTTGACTTTAAAACTATTCTTTTTGTTAAATATTGCAAGAACTAGCAGTTTCATCAATAATCATCATCTCTAACAGCATCAAATCAAGCTGTTAAGCTTCAATGGGTATGTCTTTGATTCTTCTCCTTCTTTTCTTCTTTTATTGGTTTGTTATATATATATATATATATATATATTTTCTGTAACTACATAGTATTATCATATAGTTAAATGTCACTGAAGTTCTGGATCATAAGTTTGCTTTCTTTAAAAAAAAAAAAATTCTGTTTATGCATACTTGAGGCTCATGGATTGAGTTATTCTTCCAGCTTTCTGTTTTATTTTGTTTATCAGCTTTATTTTCTTTTGTTTGTAGCTTTTATAGTTTTTTGTTTAAGTTGGTAATTAACCGCTGATTGGATTATATGTTATCGGACTCTTTATTTTTTTCAAAATATTAGACATTTACGTTGAGTAAATATTTAGAAATAGGCATGGATATAATCTTTCAAATTTACGAAAAAAAACTTTAAATTGAGTGTACCCATTTCTTATGCATATATCCATATCCGATATTCACTATAAATCCGGGTAAAATAGTTAAGGTTAGATACTTGTGTGATTGTTAGCATTCTTAGTAATGTATACATAGTGATGGACTGTTAACAATCATAAAACCCAAATTCTGAAAACTATTTTAAATATAACTTTTGCATAAAACAGCTGTATCTGGTTTAAGAGTGGAGATGAGTAGGACCTTATTATCATCTTTTTGCAAGTAATTCCCTCCTTGAAGTAACAAATTTAGAAAACGCTCTTGAAAAAATTGATAGTTGGTTCAATTAAATTTCTGACATGATCATAATCAAGATTACTGTAAATATATATGTAGGATTTATCAATTATCAGAGCCTTCTAATTATTGGCAATGTTTTCACTTGTTTGTATGGTTGTTTACCTTGATTATGAATCTGATTCAGAATTCAGCTGATATCTTATAATTTTGTTTTATGTTATATGGATTTCGTGATGTCTTGCTTGATTCTGTCAAGCTAATCTTTGATGCAAATATCGGTATGGCTAACAAGAGATAGATCCAAGATTAGGACAGATTTTAGTGAGTTCAAGGTAATTCAGATAGCACAACTTTCATGGAGTTCTATGATTAAGAAGAGCCTTCAAACTTCCGATAACCACCTTAAGCTCAACATAGCAACTCTGTTACCCAGCCAAAGGTCCATCCAGAAATCTCCCAAAAGTTAGCTAATATCTATGTCAAAACCCTTGCGGAATTAACTTAAATTCATTTCACACCATCAGTAGCTTACCAGAAGGGACTTTACTTTTTTGTTTCATCCAGGACAACAAATAAGAACAAGGAAATGTGGAGATGTGAGAGCTTGCTATGTAAGGGTGAACAAACGGAAAAGACAAGAGTCGAAAGAGTGTTCGTTTTGAAACGAGGCAAAGTCTAATCATGCGTAGGTTAATAAATTGTTTTTGTATTTACCTTCTCTGGTAGTACTGCTGGGTGCTGATGGCGATAACATATGCAAATAGACTCGATGTATGAAACTGAAAATAAACAACTTTTTCCTTATACGTTGCTATAAAAATGAGTTTCAGGAGTAATGACACAATCTATCAAAGTATCTGTTAAGGTATATTCAGGGAAAGAAGTGGAAAATGTCCATTACTTCTCAGATTATGCTACTGAGATAAACATTGATAGTTTGGACAATTTGTAATCGTTTTGGTTTTTATTACTTTAAATGAGAGAAATATACTCGATATATTATACGGTCCTAACTGAACTAGCATCATCATTTAAAATTTATTGTTTCATTTCACTATGAAACACTTAAGTCGTGAAATGTGCAGTATTATCTTCATTCCGTCCCAACATTGAGCCTGCATTTGACATCTAATTTTGATATCTTATCTTAAGGCAAATGTCATCCTTGCCCTTCCCTGAAGTCCTTGTCCAGCAAAATGGGAGGCATGCTTTGCAATTGTGGTTCATCAAACAAGTACAAGAAGCTGGATTCAAAGCTTGAAAAGAAAATGATTGAAATGAAGAGAAGTGCATCAGGACAATCTAATTTCAAATCAATCGACAGCATAATCTTGAAGTTCCCTCAGTTCAGGGATGGATTAAGAAACCTCAGAGGCATGTTTGAGCAGTATGGTATGTTGCAACAAGTTTACTCTTCAGCTCTCTAAGATTTTATCTTGAAGTTTTGCTGCAAATTTACTCTCTCTGTCTCTCTAGATGAAGACTCTAATGGAACTATTGATCGCGAGGAACTGGAAAAATGCTTGGAGAAACTGCAACTTCGCTTGACAAAAGAGGAAGTCCAGGATTTGTTTCATTCCTGTGACATTGACGGGAGCGAAGGGATACAGTTTAATGAGTTTATTGTGCTCCTATGTCTCATTTATCTCCTAATGAAACCTTCCTCTCCTGATAATGTATCCACAGTAAACTCATTTTTGTTTCTTTTCCATGTTCAAGAACACACTCATAGCATGTTAAGTTAGAAGGTATTAATCAATGTCTTTAATGGTGTGGATTTGGAATGTTTCAGACATTGAAGATGGATTCACCACAGCTTGAGGCCACTTTTGATACCATTGTTGAAGCATTCTTGTTTCTTGATAAGAATGGTGATGGAAAACTGAACAAAAAAGACATGATGAAGGCACTAAATGAGGCTTCTCCAAAGGAAAGATCGCCCGCACGTGTCACCCGGACTAGATTCAGTATCTCATCTTCACGAACTATACTTTTAAATTTCTCAGTAGTATCTATAATTAATTATATTAATAATCATTCTTTTGGTGATTCCCATGGGAAAATGCAGAAGAAATGGACTGGGATAAGAATGGAAAGGTCAGCTTCAGAGAGTTCCTTTTTGCCTTCACCAACTGGGTTGGGATTGAAAGTGATGAAGAAATACCTGACTCAGGAAGCTAAGAGCTCTCGAAGGCGCTACACGATAATCCAGAAAGAGGTCAGGTTAGGATTTGTTCATATACCTAAGACAGCCCAAGGATTTAGTTGATGTATCATGTCATATATCATTACAGTTCTCTTTCAAAATGATACGAATCCGAGATGTCCTATTAAAGCAATAAATTAGTACTTAATTATTTTTCGGTTCTCGTCTCTTTAATCTGTTTCCTGATCCATCTGATTTTATATCATAATTACCATGTATGAGGAAAGTTCATAGCAGTGGATATGGCAAGAAACTGTTAAATTTAACGGGTGCTATACTATATTTACAACATTTTCATCTCATTTGTCAAAAGATAGATACATCCCGAAAAAAAGCACTCTTCTCTTATTGTACACACTACCTTCAGTAGTATACATTAATCGAAAAGAAAATTGTCGCGGAAACGCGTATGCTATCAAGTACTTGCCTCTCCTTTATGATACTTGAGTGAGTTTCAATGTAGTCCCAGAGCATGGATTCTCCTAACCAATGACAAAGAAGAAGCATTTCTTTGTTTCCATTCTTCACTACCCTCCTTCCTCTGCTCTGCTTCCATGAACATTTTGTCGTTCCCATCAAGTATGCTCACAATCTGTCTCATAGTAGGCCTTAATTCTGGCTCAGAGCGTGTGCAGGCAACTCCTAGTTTTGTCAGTCTCAAAAGTTCTTCATTATTGCATTCCCCATTCAATCTGATATCAACCAGTTCCTTGAATGGCCTTTTCCGTGTCTCAAAGTTGTGCACCCGTTTCACCAATAATACCTCGGGCCGCCTAAAGTCAGCTGCCATATGTCCACTAACCACCTCGAGCACCACCACTCCAAAGCTATAAACATCAGCCATTGGGGTTGCTTCTCCGGATTCCATATATTCTGGTGACATGTAACCAAAAATTCCACGGACAGACTTGTTTTTGTTGGTAGCTGCATGATGGCCGTGATCATTTCTTGTCAAGAACTCAGCGAGAGCAAAGCTGCTAAGCCGCGGGTTCATGTCAGGATCAAGAATGATGGCTGAAGAGGTTATGTTTCTATGGATGACTTGTTCATCCCATTCCTCATGAAGATAAAGAATTGCAGAAGCAAGGGATTTGATAATGCTGTATCTGTGTTGCCATCGCAAAATGGAGCTGCCATTGATGTTATTATGATGGAAAAGGAGGTGACTCAACTGTCGATTTGCCGAGTAATCATATACAACAAGCATCTCACCTTGTTCAGTGCACCATCCACGGAGCTGTACGAGGTTCCGATGGCGGAGCCTTGCTAAGTTTTGTAGTTCACTTGAAAATCTAGTTCGCAATGCAGGGCATTTAGTCATGCCAAGTCTCTTCACAAGAATGTGATGACGGTTGTCAAGGAAACCTTGGTAGGCAGTGCCAAAGTCGAGCTCCGCCACCCTTCGCGATTCTGCGAAATTGTTGGTGGCAGAAATGAGTTCCTTGAAGGGTATTTCTCTTGGAGTTTCAATCATGAAGAAGTTCGTTGGTCGGCGACTGCTGTTGGTAGATAAGCTGGGACCGCTGATTCCAAATTCAGCAGTTTCATATATAGTTTCTTCGGTGGCAGTGACATAGTTTGACGAACCAAACGTGACGGTGGTGTTGATGCTGGTGCCGGTGGTGGCGGAGGACAACCTGCTGCTGGCGGTGCTCTTGCCTCCACTAGTGTTGGATGGAGACGACAATGAGATGTATTGAGGGTGGGATTCAAATGATGGCAAAGCTGGAAGTTGGCCAGAAATGTTACCGGAAAGAACTTCCACAACCCATTTCATGTTTGGCCTCATCAGTGGATTATGGAGCGTGCAAAGGAGTCCTATATGAAGGAAACGCTCCATATCAGCAAGCCTGTAAGAACCGTCTGCAAGTCTACCATCCCCTGCTTGTAAAAGCCTTTCTTCAGCGGACAGCCTTCGGATCCAGTCGAGCAAAATGATTTGATCATCCGGAAACGTAAGATCCACGGCTCGCCTTCCTGAAACCACCTCTAACACGACAATTCCGAAGCTGAAGACATCGGATTTTGCAGTAGCTACGCTTCGTTTCTGGAAGCTCTCGGGCGGGAGATACCCGATTGTGCCACCGATCCTCGTCGTGTCAGCCAATCGAAATTGGTGCCTTTTCGTTGCTGGTGTCCTGATTTCGTACTCGAGTTCATGTTCAAGCCACCGTGCCAGCCCGAAGTCACCTAGCCGTGCATTGTAGTTCGAGTCAAGCATCACGTTGCTTGTCTTTACGTCCCGGTGTATGATTTGAGTTTCCAGTTGTTCATGGAGATAAAACAATGCAGCTGCCAACCCTGCAACGATTTTTCTCCTTCGCTCCCAGTTTAAAGGAGCTGCGCCATTGTTTTCAGGCCTTCGAAAAAGTACTCTGTCAAGGCTTCGGTTAGGCATGTAGTCGTAAACCAGGAGCAGCTGGTCTTCATGTACGCACCAGCCTCTTAACCGGACAAGATTTCGGTGGCGGAGATGAGCCACCGCCACCAGCTCAGCTGCGAAGGTCTTCTCAAACCTCTCCCCTTTCTCGACCAAACATTTCACGGCGACGACGGTTCCGTCGCTTGGTAAAACTGCTCTATACACTTTCCCAAAACCCCCACTTCCGAGAATTTCATCTTCACTAAAGCCGTTGGAGCCTATATAAAGCTCGGCATAACTGAAAATCCTCGGATTCTCCCCACCACCGACCTTCTCCGACATCTGAACTCCTTCCAGGTCATGAAACACGCTCGACTGCTGTTTCCTGGGCACATCATGATGACAAAAATGAACCCATCTCGAGTCATAGAACCGGCGCAAAGCATCCCCGATGAAACCAAGAACATGACTCCCACAGTCACGGTATGGATGTTTCTTAACCTCCTTTTTAGCAGCAGGTTCCTCGACTTTGGGGCAGTCCAAGGGGGCGATTTCACCGAAATCAGCTGGCAAAATGAAGCAAATCCGGTTTATCTTCATGATGATAATGGTATTGGTGATGATGAAACTAGATGAACATGAATGAAAAAGATAGTGAAGAAGGAAAAAAAAAAACCCCAAAATGAATGGAACTAAAACTTTGGGTTATATTTGATATGTGATTTGGTGTTGCGAATGGGTATTTTCCTTTTCATTTGTGGGTCTTATATTTATTCAACATTGTTAGGTTTTGCATGTTTGAATTGTATTGCTATTAAAACTTTTCTCAAACATAGAACCTACCGCCCCTTTTGTGATGCTAACCCAAAAAGGAAGATTCTTTTTCATGAATTTTCAAATTCAGCGTAATAATAATCTATAGTTTCTGGAACAACCATAACAATCAAACACACAAATATCTTAAGGATGATTTTCACACGGAGGAGGATAAGGATACAAGTCTTGGTCTCCTAGACGACCTTAAAAGCGCGTGGAAACGCCTTTGAAAAGTTAATCGTTATGCATTTTAAATTTTATCTGGGTTTCTAGGTATGGTATTATTGACTACACCAGATAAAATTAAATAAAAAAATAATTAAAATATGATATAATATAAAAATAATATGAATATTATATAAATATATAAATATTTTAAAATTAATATAATATGTATTATTAATGTATAAAAATATATATAAATATAAAAAAATTTAAAGATGATTATGATATGATAAAAATAATTAAAATGGCACGTATACGCTAATTGTTCCATCTAGTATTCTTGAAGTTCCACACTATGTCAAAAAGTTCATTTTCATACCTTTAGATCAATTGAACTAATCGAACTAGTCAATTTCAAAAAAAAAAAAATTTAAATATTAAGTAATTTGGATATTAAATAAGTTTAAGTATAATAAAAACATGATAAAAATATATATATTTAATAAAATGGCATGAACTTTGGTATAAATTCAAAAGGGTTAAAATAACCAAACCTCATCATATATAATAAGTTTTTAAGAAATCTTAAAAAATAAGCTTAAAACTGATTTTTTTTGAGTTTTTATCAGTTTGGAGAACTTTAAGTTGTATTATAATTTATATGTACCGAATTAGACAGATTATTAATTTAAATGATTCAATTAATTGATTTAGTTCTATTTTTTTAACACAAAAATAGATTAAGTAATTTAGAGACCTGAGTAATTGAGGTTAATTCATAACACATGTAATAACAATTGTTAACTATGCCAACTTGGTACGTAAGTGATGCTGACATTTATATATTTTTTTCATACAAATTAATGATGTGTGATTTAAATATAATTCATTTGTTGATACGAAATTTTGATAAAATTTTTAAAAATGAAAAATGTTAACGGGTGTCTACGAGTTGGTTAAGAGCCATTATTCTTATAATTATTGTAATATATATTTTTTTAAATTTTACGAGAATGATTAATTAGATAAAAAAATTTTTAAAAAGAAAGTTTGTTTAAATTACAAAATAATTACAATTTATCCCATTATCTTACTTTCTTTTGCTTATTTATAGTTTGAATAATATTTTAAGTAAGTATTTATCCAAAAAAAATATTTTAATTAAGTGTTAAATCCATTTTAGCAAAATGAAATTTATTTAAATTTCATGCTATTAAGCGTTACATCTTCGCTATGCCAATATATTTAATGGTGGAAGAGGAAGATATTATTTATTATCTTATTTGATCTTAATTTAAAAATATAAAAATAAATTACTCAAAATTATAGTACAAGGATTAAATTACATTTTTTCTATAATAGAACTTGAGATACATTGACTATCTAATTGATGCAATTTAATTTGACTATAAAAAATTAATAATTTTAACCTTTCAATTTCAAAATAATCAAACTACCAATTATTCGAAATACTAATCCTAAATGATATGAAATTAATTTAATTTAATTTTAAAACTCAATAATTTAAAACTAAGAAACTTGAAACTAAATAATTCAAACGTTAAACATGAACAAATTCTAATCTTAAATGATTAAAATCCAAAACGACTAAAATTATCTTCGTGTATTCATGTTATTTTCGTATATTTTATCATATCCTAATCGTATTTAAGATATTTTATAATTATATCAATTATAATATGTTAACAAATCATATTATAATATTTTAAGATATATATTTAAATTATATCATATCATAATATATTTTAATTATTTTATATATGTTATATTCATATAATAATATCCGCGACCCAACCCGTGATTGCCACCCCTTGTCCTTGACCCAAAAATAAATCTCAAACTCAAAAATCTCCCTCCCAATTACAATAACGGCTAAAGATCAAAATTCATGTGAGAGCATTGAATGTGAAACTACCTTTTTTTTTTTTTTTGGTTGGGTCGGTGAATCATAGTTCCCTTTAATAATATGGAGAACTATATTTCATTGATTTTTTTTTATCATTTTTAGTGTTGTAAGAATCATATTAGATTGATTAATCAGATTGATTCAACTAAGAATTAGTGACTTATTTGATCCGAGACATACCAAAGATCGAAAGACTCAATGAACTTCTAAAAAAACCAATTCATACAATTTTTTTTGTTTTTTATTAAAATTATTTTTTCAAACGATGAGATTTAAAATTTTTAACTTCTTAATCATTTATTAAAGGTTATATTATTAAACTAAATACATATTTGTATTAACTAATTATTATATTAATATTTAATTTATTCTTTTTTTGAATACTCAAGTTCCATTGTTCCAATTGATTAAAACAATGACTCAAAATTTACATCAATTTAATCTCCTATCCTCCTTTTTATTCATCAATCATTAAAAAAAATAAAAAACTTTGCTGGAATCATAGTTTTGAATTTTGAAGTGATAGAAAATTTTAATGCAAACAGCTTTTATAAACTTACTTTTTTTTTTTCCCTTAAATTATTATATTCTTTCTTTAACAATGGATCAATGAAGTATCTGCCAAAAATACCGATTAGATTCATTGAAAAAAAGAAAGGTCTAAACATTCATTCTTCAAATTCAAAGTTCGAGATGAACATATTAAAATCTCTTTTTATATAACAAATTTTTTAGAGCTTTAATATTACAGAAAAAGGCCCTTCATATATATATATATATATAATACAATAATATTTTATATGGTTTGATATATCTAAATATTTCAATTTTTTAAAAAATCATATCCAAACTTGAGAGTTTGAGACACACTGCCATTTTTATTTCTGTAAATTATTGTGTAAATTTAAATGACTAAAATTTGAATAGGGTGAAATTGATCTCTCTCTTGTCATATGCTTCCCAATTTAATGGAAATCAAAGGAAGATTCGGACGAAATTTTCAAAATTTTAAAATATTCGTATTTTATATTTGTATTTAATATATGTTTAGATATAAAAATAAATGTATGGTTTTTCGAATATTTAAAAAAATTAATTATATTTATATCGAATACTTATCTATATCGATACTCACCTCTGAATTTGGATAACATATGTTCATAGTCATTTTTGAATTTTTAAGTCAATTAATCAAAAAATTAAATATTCTCCATCATAATTTTTAGAAAAATAAAAAAAAATTCGTATTTTCACGCATTCTTTTGTTGTATACTTAAAAGTTTTTAAGATTAAAATTAAATTACTGAATATAAGATTTCAATATTCCTCACATTTATCATATATTTTTGTTACATTTTCAATGCAGAATTAATCATATTTACGTGCACATATATGGATTTTTTTTTTTACCAATTTGCTCATTCGTAATCGACATTTGCATGGGAAATAAATAATTTTACGTGAAAAATAAGATCATCGGACAAATAAACTCAAAATATACATTAATGACCACAACAAGACAAATGCATAGAAAAACAAAAACAAAAACAAAAGGATGTTTGAAATCAAGTGAGAGCATAACCAAAGGCGCAATTAGGAGCAATTAAGCGTAGAATTTTGTCACCGAAAAGTCATTTGGTTTACAACAAATGATTGAGGAAAATAAGCATTGGGACTTTCTTTTAGCAAGGTGACAGATATTAAAAAGTTTTATATTTGATAAATAGGTGGTTTATAAAAATTTATATTATCAATAAATCATATAAAATTATTTTATTAATATATAAATATATAATTTTATAAATTTTTAAAAATATATATTACCATATAATTTATTAATAATATATAAATATATATTAATAACACATTAATTATAAATTTAAATTTTAAAAAATTGGAGATAATAGAATCATAGAGGGCAGTTTTAAGTTGGGTGATGTGGGTGGCCTACTTTTATGTTGTTTTATTTTGCAAAGAGAGTACATTAAATGCTGGTGGGGCATTGCTAACTGTTTTTGATTTTGACATTTGGCCCCCCAAAATAAGTTTAATTGCAATTAATGTGCTTTAACCTCTTCTTCCCTATCATATTTCAAGCATATAATATGCTTTTGCTTTCGGCGGGATTCATTTTTTTTAGATTAAAGCGTTAATGTCAAATTTTGTTATTATATTTTAAATTAATTAAATTTTGTTATTTTATATTCATTTTTTTATTTTTAATAAAAAATAATTAACAAAAAATTTGCATTTAGTGAATGGAAATTTTCAATTCTATTATTTTTGTTAAAAAATTATTTGAATTAAAAAATACAGTTGCATAATTTAATATAATTAAAATAAAATGATAAAATTTAAGATTAAACTATAATATAGTGGAAATTTTGATCTTAATATTTATTTTTTTTTCGAAGAACTAGGTTTCAATGACAATGAAGAAGCTTTTAGGTCATTGATTCAAGTTCCAACTGTTTCGTTCAATTATATATTGGCTGGTCGTTGGTTTGACTTGTTTTAGGATTAGATATTATCAATATATTTTTTTAATATTATGCTTAGAACTTATTGATTTTTTTTTTACATTATTGTTACTTGATAATGAGGATAATTTGATAAATATTTATATTTTGTTATCAATAAAATGCCAATTAAATGTATAGTAATAATAAGAAGTTTATGAACATGTCAAGTTATAATTTCTTTTTTTGTTAATTAACATAAGTACAAATTAAAAAAATTAAAAAATAGTTAACAAATAGTATCACTTGATAAATCCCATTTGATGTTCATAATTAGTTTTTTAGTGTGTGAAATTAATAAGATAATCAAAATAAAAAAATTGTAATATGCATAATATGTGTATGATTAATAATTCCATTATCAGATTTATATAGTTGAAATAATTTAAAATGTTTTAAAAAAATATAAGGGCTTTTTTTCTTTTTTTCCTTTTTCAAATCCAAACTTACAAAGTGAGCTCAAGTGATTAAACAATATAAAGCTAAATTTAAAAGTATAAAAAATTAAATTTTAATTATTGAAATTAAGAAAATTTATAAAAATATCTTATTATCTTATTATTACCTGTTTAAATGAATCTTAGTTTATTTAGAATAAATAAATAAAGAAGAAAAAAAATCATTTTTAAGGCAGCCAAAGCAAATGGACAAGAAGAAAATTACAAATTAGTGATGCCGTTAGAGTTGATGAAGCAATTCTACCAAACAGTTGAAAAACTTGGAAATATTTTAACAATAATTAAACGATTTTGAAGATGACGGCAATGCAATTTTCATTCTCTAACCATTCTCTTTGCTACAAAAATAAATAAATAAATAAATAAGTAAATAAATAAATCTAAACAACTACACATTCACCAACTCCAAATTTCAATGGCTCCATCAAGTGGGAATTTTAAGTTCACCAACAACTCCAATCTTCTTAATTTTATTAATTTATTAATAAATTATTTGTTAATTTATTTTTAACATAAATATAATTTTAATATATGTTTGTTATTGGACATAATATAATTTTAATAATTTTTAAATATTTATTATTTATACTCATTTTAATTTAATGTTTTTAATGATAATTTTATTTTTTATTATAATTTGCCTCACTACTATTATTGCTTTTGTATCCAAATATATATTTCGCCATTAATTTTAATCTTACAACTAATCTTACAACCACCACTCTTTTTCAGTTTCGTCGAAGTCAGTCTAATCGTTCATGCATATGAACCCTTAGAAAGAGAAGATATATGGAGGGAATCACATTTTAAACATCAATTAAAAGAAATAGGTTACCTAACCTCATTCTTACCTAAATATAATTATATGTAATTTTTTTCTTCAAAAAGGAAAAGGTACTTGTTAAGAATTAATTATTTACCATTTAATTTTTTTTTGCATTTAGAAAACTATTTTTACTAAATTAAAAAAATATACAGTAATTATTTACTATTATTTTACAATCTCATGAGCTCTAGTTGTTGTGGAGACTTCTTAGACTTTGATTCCAATACATTCAAAATGAAGATTCAATAAATCATTTTTTTGCCATTGGAGCTTAAGCCAGGGCTAATTCATTAGTAATCCCCTTTATATATTGCATATAATTTGCAGCAAATTTTTCACCATGTGCAGAAACAATGAGTTTCTTTTTAAGAGACATAACTCTTGCTTGAGTTTTGGTGCCAAACATTTTAAACAACTTTTGCCATGTATCTTGAGCAACTTTGACGGTAGCAATAAGTGAGATAATTAGTTTAAAGCAGGAAGCAACAATATCATTCAAAACAAAAAATTGATCTTGGCTAAACCAAAAATTATAGGCAAGATTTAAAGTGGGTGTATCATTGACAATAAACTTAGGTTTAGCATCAGTGATGTAACCAATAAAATCATAACCAATAATGTGGAAGTTAAAATTGAAGTTGCCGAGAAGAAAATTTGATAGAGGTAATTTTAAAGGTAATTGGGCTACAACATTACTCAAAATAAAGTTAGCTATAGTAAAACAAGAAGCCATTTGAGTGGAATTAATGTTATTGTTTATAGTGTAACTAGTGATTGTTGTCACTAAAAAAAAAAGATGAGGCAAGATCAAAAGCTTGCTAGTCGTGAAGGCTCTTATACCATATAAAGAAGACAAATTTCTAATGTTTGAAGTTGTGAGATTTCATTAATTAACAATAAGTATAAATAATGCACAAGGGATAAAGATTAATTTATCTCATACATGCAACAGATAAGAGATTATCTTAATTTATTTAGAGAAGAGATAAATAAATTACCTAAAAATATTATATTTGTCTAATATATACAAAAATATAAAAAATAAAGATTAATTATATCTAATCTATATAAAAAGATAAAAGATAACTATTGGATTTTCTTTTTATCTTTAGAAAATTTATTATCTTTCACCTGTATTATCTTAATCAGTTACTAATAACCGATTAATATTTTTCTTTAAGGAATTAGGAAAAGATAATTGTAAGTGTTAACAATCGAATCTTAATATTATGGAATTTACTTTTTAAAAAAGATTAATAAATTATTTAAGTTACCCATGTTTCTATTATATAAGAATTCATTTTGAATATTTAAGTGAGAAAACATATTATATATATATATATTTGTTCCGTTTCATTTTAAAATTACATATTTTAAATATAATGGTAGTCAAAACTTCCATACTTGTAAGATTTTTGGGTTGGATTTAAATCATTAATACTCTCACTTAATAAAGAGTAATATTCAATAGTATTACCCTATGTTTGGATTGAGGTAAGAGAAAGAAAAGTCAAATAAGACAAAGGAGGAGAGATTCCTTTTTCATGTTTGGATAAAACTTTTTTTTTTTAACTCAAGAAACAGTAAAGAGAGTTAAACATATTTTAATAAATTTTAATTTAAAATAAATTAATAAAAATTATCTAATAAAAAATATATATTTTTTAAATATATTAAATAATTTGATTCCAGCTGAAGGTAAAGATTTTAAATTTGAATACAACTTTGGCCATTTGGATATAATCATGTATTAATTTTTTCCGAGAAGATTGGATTTGTATTGAGAAAAAAAAAAAAAAAAAAAAGAAAGCCAAAACAATGGCGGGCCATTTATAAATTTGTTGTCCGCCTTTCATGACGCGTCCCCATCACATCTATGGTGCAAGGCCTATAGAGGAAAATTATAACTTGTGACATCAGCCATCACAATCTGAATCGATCTTGCCAGCTAATTGAAATCAATCCAAGAGATGGCAACGTCAGTCGGTTGGTTTAATTAATTGAATATTTATTAATATTTTAATAAATATTAAAATTTAAATTTTATTAATAGTTTTACTTTTTTGAGTGCTTTGTAAATGTCAATTTGAATTCTTTTTGAAGCTTGTGACAATCTTAACTCTAAACCGAAGTAGTCTCCCATCATTCCCTAAACCTTTACATAGCAACGAAATTATCTGATAGACAATTAATTCATGTAACATAATTTATTTATTCATATTATATTTTATATTTTTATATTAATTATAAAAAAATATAATTATAAATTTTATATTTAAAATTAAATATGAATATAATTAAAATATTAAAAGTATCATATTAATCATTTTAAAAAAATTTAAATATTTTATGTTATTTTATTATACCATCTTAATATTTATTAAATGAGACTCGTTTATGTTATATTTATTATTGTTTTTAAAATTATTTGCTTTATCTATGCCCATCAATGAACTGAAATTAATAGGACAAAATCTAAATCTAGGAAAAAGAATTATAATCTTATTGATTCTTATATTTGACTTGGTGACAAACAATTTAATTTCTTGATCAAGATAAAGTCAAATATAAGGTATACAAAATAAAGATAATGGAAAAGCCAAAAGGTTGGTTTTGCCAACTTGATTGGGCTTTGTGATTTATTCAACTATGGGTGGCAATTTGTTGAATTTTGGGATGAAATCTGCCGATAGATATTTGATCCATTAATTTTAGATACAATATAATTATATTGTACGATAAAATATAAAAATAATCAAAATAAATATATAAATATAATAAAAATATATGAATATATTAAAATTTATATAAAATAAATTATTAATATATTAATACTATTTGAGATATAATATGTAAAAATACACGAAAACAAGATAAATAAGTCTAAATGGAAACCAACTCCCCTGCTTAGTTGATTGATTTTCTAGCTGTTTTAAACGTTAATTCTAGTTTCTTGGACAAATTTGTTTTTAGTTCAAATCCAACTAAGAAGTTCCGTTTAATTCTAAGGAATTGTTTCCCGAAGAAGATGGTTTTCATTTACGAAAACCTCCCTTTGTTGTCTCTTCAATTTTTTTTTTATATACATTTCCCCTTTTCTATATTGCGTATGAACATAAAAGTAAAATAAAATAAAATATGAGATTAAAGTTAAAAATTTTATTGTCATGAATCATATTTATTTAATGTGATGTCATCATCTCTAGATCAATATATAATTCTAGGCTGGAGGGAGATTGAATGGGTATTTACACTCCTTTTAAGTCTAAAAAAAAAATAGACGAACTTAAATAGATGTGACATAATTGATAAAATATATTCATATCTATATAAAAAAATTATACTTTAAATTCGTATAAATAAACACTTTAAGAAGAATAGTCGTGTATTTCAAACAAGATTAATTTTAACTATAAAACGAATAACTATATATGATAAAAATAAAAAAAGAAAAAGGCGAAAAATTAGGTAGAGCCTCTATTTTAGAGGAACAGGAGATGGTATTTTTTCTATATTGTTAACCACTCAACCTATTATATAGGAATAGGAGATTGTATTTTTTTTCTATTGTTAACCACTCAACCTATCATATAGGAATAGTAGATAGTATTTTTTAAATATACTGTTAACCACTCAACCTAAATTAATAGTAATATGCTGAGACGTCTAATTTAAATATAAAATTATAAAATTTTAATATTTAATAAATATGTGATAATATTATTTAATAAGTTTTATGATTTGTAATTTGAATTATTATTAACTTAGAGGACCACTTATCCCAAAAGGCTTATATTGATAAGAAATGGCTTAATTATTATATTTAAGTATTAATACGTCTTCATATATGCAAGTTAGCTAAATGATTAATAAGATTATACATGGATCTAAATATAATAAAAAAAGGTATAAAATGAATAAAGATTAGAGCGCATCAATGCATAATCAATTAACAATAAAATATTAGGGGAAGAAATATAAAAAGGGAAAAATGATTGTAAAGATTCGAATTTAAGAACTTTATTTAATTTCACAAGGAAGAAGTAATAACTGGTAGGAGAGCAAAACAATCACAAGCAAGAGAATAAAACAAACATAGGTTCTGATATCATATTCAGACTATAATAAAGATGCCAACTTAAATATAAAACCGTAAAAATTAAAAAAAAAATCGAGATTTAACAATTACGAAGTAATACTATTTTAACATCTATCTATAAACCCAAATATTGGTGTAGACTGTCAGATGCATTTTCCTCCAATATAATTACGTAAAAAGTTATAGAAAATTGGTTAATGCCTTCAAGACTTGATTTTACAGGTGAAAGGTGTGGTTGCCAAAAACATAGAGGCTCCTGATAGATAATTAGAGATGACAATTTGTGTTAACATATATATATATATATATATATATATATATGTAATATATTGTTGGGTAAATCAAAAGAAAAGTAGTTAGGATGGCAATTTGTATTGATATATTGTTTTTTTTGTTGTTGTGTACAACTAAAGCAAAATGTATATATATATATATATATATATATATATATATTTGTGTTGACACAGTTATGAAAGAATATATAACATAATTATTGAACAAACAGTCAACCTAATATGATGCTAAATATAACAAATCTTAATTAATCTGGTTCCATTTTGTTTCTTTAATCTCTCTAATTAAGTTGTCTATATGTTTTAATTAAAAATTATTTTATGTCATTTTTTAAACCATTTTACCTGTAATACGTGCATATTTATAACTGAATATTACTTTCAGAAGAAGTTAATTAAAATTTATCTAGGTGTACAGCATATAGGTAGAAAGGAAGAAGATGATCTTTCACTCATAGGACCTATAATAACAGAAGGTAAGATGTTAATGAAATGCTTCGAGGTCTGTAGAGTACAGCATATAGGCAAAAGTGGAAATAAGGTAACTCATGCTTTGGCTAAACCTAGTCTACAACTCAATGACGATTCTTCCTGGATTGAAGAATACCCTAACATAATTTATCAAGTTGTAATAATTGATGTCATTAATATTTAATAAAATAGCCCATTGCTTCAAAAAAAAAAATCTGTGTAAATTTTTGGCAGACTTAATTATATATGTACGGAACCAGCAATTTATTTAAGAAAGATTAAGCAATATATATAATTGACATAAATTGATTTAATTAATCTAAGATTTTAGTTATCACACTACTTCTATTGAAGGTCAAAGTTTGTGAATTTAGAAAGGGAATGTTGGATAAATGCACAAATTAAATTGATAGAAACTCAAATTAGGTAGAAACAAAAATTATCGGTTTAGATAATCGATGTGTACTCTTTGTGCTAAACTCTTAATTTTAGTGATTAAAAATCAAACTTTTGGTAACCTCAATTATAAAAAAAAAATTATTGGTTTAAATATCCAAATCTTAAATGATTTGAATCCGATATGATTCGAACCCAAAATGAATCAAACTTGAAATGATAAAAATCGAAAAGTGATCCAAATGCAAAATAATTTGAACTCAAAATTTATTCGAATTTTTTAGAATTTCAATTAATCTGATTTAAATAAACCCAATCCATACCTAACTAATCCATCCAATTTACAAACATAAATGAAAATCTCTCTTTGCTGATCTTAATAAAAATAGGTCAAAGCATGGAAGAGTATAGGCAAATTTTAAAATATTCAGATAGCAACTTTTAAGGGTTGAGATAACATCAATTTTATCATAAATCCGAATATATATATTTTTTAATTTTGTTTGTTATGACATATCTGTCTAACTTTTAGAAAATTATAAAATAATTATGCCAATATTTATCTTTAGAGAAAAAAGCAAACAACACAAGTTATCAGCAATGTATACCCAGAAACACAAAGCCAATTTAATGTTGGACATTAATTTGCAATTCAAACCTTTTAAGGATATATGGATTTTTTAACTATCATTTTCTTCCTTTGTTTTAGCTTATATCACTTAAATATGATGCATTTCTGATATATCTAGAATGGTTTAAAATAAAGTTAAAACAAATGAAAATTGTTGCTTTCTAGGTAGTGGGTCAAAGCATATTGCATAATTGTTTACCCTTCTATATTTTGACCCTTTCTAGTTATATGATTTCATTTTTAAAAAGGAAAAAAAATAAAAAAGTAAAGAAAGAAAAGAGAAATGAAAATTGCATGGGTTTGAAAATTGGCAAAAAGAAATTTTTTTTTTTTTTTTTTGTATTTTCCTTGACCTAGATCAGATAATTAATCATGGAATTGATTATCAGCCTATAATTAATTATATATGAGAAAGTTTAAGATAAGAAGGATTTGGATTCCAAATCTTGAATCAAAGAGATAACAATAATTATTTGACTAATGATTGTAATGGTTGTTTTAACAAGCTATATATCTTGATTATATATATATATATATATATATATATATGTGTGTGTGTCTACAAATCAACTAAAAATGTTTTAATTAAGATATTAATATATTTTTAATTAATTACGGTAATTATTAAGGATAACCTTCGTTTGATCTTGAGTAATTTCTATATCTAAAAGTAATCTATGTTACTCCTAAAAGTATGATTTAACTCTAGATATCATATAGGTTGCATTTGTTGAATTATATATTAAGCAAATACCAAGTCAATATTAATTCTTCTTCAACTTTCAACATTCTTTATTTGGAAGAAAAGTGCATTTTTATCAATTCACACGAGGAATAATTGTTACATATTCATATTCGCTACATATATATAAAAAATTAATTAAAATTTAGCCAAGTATTCAAGAAAGACTATGCAATATAATTGGAATAAATTAATTTAATTAATCTTAGATTATAATTATGTTATTCCATTTTAATTCTATTAAAGGTCAAAGTTTGTGAATTTAGAAAGGGGATGTTGGATTGAATTGCTAGGTAATCAAATTAGCTATAGTACTTGAAAATCAGACCTCCATTTGAACACACACACACAAAAGCATTTTAAAGGTAAAATATCCGATGAAGTTTAAAGGGGCTATATATCTAATTAAAATAATTAAAAACAATTTATTTATTTATTTATTTGTAAATTTTATTGACTAGGCTTACTATATTAAGTAATTTGTTTTTCAATACATTGAATTACACAATATTAATTGTCAACATCCATATTTATTACACAAAAAATATTACTGTAAATAATAATTTAACAAACTTTAAAGAATGCTTTTAGAGAAATTATTAACAAAATTTTGAGACAATAATTAAGATACATCAAAATTCCATGATTAATACTTTGAATCCGTAAAAATCAAAATTGAAAATATTATTACAATTATTTGAAAATAATAAATATTAAATCGGTTCAATCAATGGGTCCCTATAGAAACTAATTTAGGATATTTAAGAGACTATTTACTCAGAATATTTTGAATTTAATGCAATATTTTCACTAAATTCAAGAGCATATAGTACATTAATTACATATATCTTTGCTTATATATCACTTTAACTAATGTTTTAAGAACTTGTTATCATAAACTTGTTAAATTTAACTCAAACTTAAAAAACTCACACAATCCACATAAACTTGATCTGATTCAAAAAAGTCAGCACCTTGAATTTGCCCAACTTAAGTTCAAAAATAACCTAAACCCTAACCACTTGAAAATTTCCTTTTTGGAATTTTCCATTTTAAAGCTATTGCTTACTAGGTAATAATTTTATTTTAAAACAATACAATATCACATTAGTATGAAATTTACATATAGATGATAGTGGTATAGTCTTGTAAGCATGGTAAGTAATTTTGAATTAATTTTAAAAAATTAATGACCCTTTAATTAAGTTTCATGTGATCTCATTACCTATTTGATACAAAATAAAATTGAGATGGACTTTGTCGTTTGACTTATGCTTAACAATTTCACTCAATGATAGTATCATTTTAACATATCCTAATTCAAATGGAAATGGGCATACATCAACCATAGTTGGTGGTAATATACTAAGGGTTTGGTTAAGAAACATGACAACCTTTTGAAAGTTTAAAATTGATTTTTTTTTAATATAGAAATTGAGAAGCAAGATGACTTTGTTGGAGTTAATTAAAAGTGATGCAATTACAAATTTACTACCATGAAACATTAAATAAATACATTTTAGTTTAATGAAAAGTAAAATCATTTATTTTTTTCAATTATAAATATAATAAAATTTATTTAATTTAAAGTATACATATTACATGTTTATGTTTATTTTTAAAATGTTATTTTTTTTTGCTTTTTATCTTCCAATAAAACTTTAACAAAGTTTGACTCGATAAAATAATTTATCGCAAGTTTAGTTTGATTTGATTTTAAAAAGTAACAAACTAAATGAAATGGCTGGAACTAGAATGAATCAATCCAAATAATTTGATTGTCAAACTTGAATTAATTGACTCTAAAATGATTAAAGCCTAAGATAATTTAAATTTAAAATAAATTAAACTTCAAATAATCTAAAATTAAAATAATTTAAACCATAAACTATACAAACCCAATAATCTAAAATCAAAATAATTTAAACCATAAGCAATAAAAACCCAAAATTAATCTGAATTTTGTAAGACCCAATTGACCCATTCTATTTAACCACAGTCAAATCCAATCAATGACCGGTCTAAATAAACATTTCTCATGTTAACGTTTTATTTGAATGGACGATAAAATTAAAAACAGCAGTAGAAGTGAGATTATATACTATAAAAATAAGATTAAAATTCGTGATAAGATATATTATTTGAACACAGACACAATAGTGATAGTAAAATGAGAATTAAAATGAGCATTAAGAACATTAATATAAGAGTATACCGATAAATTATTTTTACATATATTTTAATAAAATTTAAAATTTTAATACATATTATTTTATTTAATTAATTATTTTATAATTATATAAATTTATTTATTATATTTTAATAATTTACTTTTTTTGATAATTTTGATGTAAGAAAAGAAATACTTGAAACCGAATTAAATGTATGCTGACTGTAATGCACTTTTACTTTTTGAAGTCAAGAGATTATCGACAACAATTTAGTACTTACAGAATAAAACAAAAATATTAAAAAATATAGGGGTAAAGTTATGGGGTAGAGGATAAATTAACCCCACGACAAGTTCGATTGTCCTACTCCAATGGAAATTTTGGTTTTCGTTGGCGTTAATTGCGTCATAGGGATGCATTCTAGTATTCTACGCCACGGTGCCGTTTGGGGAAATCCCCATTTTTATCATTGGGTACCGCCAAGGCGGAGTCACTTTCAAACGAAGCCTAAATAAATGTGTGCGTAACCTCTTTCCACTTCACATCTGCGGTGATCGGCAAAATAAATAAAATCTTTTAAGGTATGAGATAATATCAAATTTGACCATAAATGCAAGTGGTATAGATTTTTGTTTTTTTTTTCAAAATTTTTTTTGTCATGACATAGCTATTCAACTTTTAGAAAATTATAAAATATTAATGACCATATTTGTCTTTAGAATAGAACAAAAAAACACTCGTTATCAGCAATGTGTACCCAGAAAAACAGAGCCAATTTAATATTGAAAAATCAATTTGCAAATCAAAACTTTTAATGATATGATGATTGAGTTTTGAACCTAAATATGATCTTTCTAATACATTCTAGGATGGTTTGCTTTCTAAGCATATTGTTTGTCCTTTTACATTTAGACCATGTCCAGCTAGATTATTAGATATCTCAAAAAGGTAAAAAAATAATTAAATAAATAAGAAAGAAAGGAAAAGAGCCAAAATTTTATATAGTTTTTGACCTATATCAAATAATTAATCATGGAATTATTGACCATCAACTGATAATTAATTATATATTAGAAACTTTGAAAGATAGAAGGATTTAATTTTCAAACTTGAAACAAAGAGAGAATAATTATTTGAATGAAGCTTGTAAAGGTTATTTTGACAAGCTGTATACCTACAAATTAATTGGACATTCTTTAATTAAGATATTAATAAGTTTTTGAATTAATTAAGGTCATTGATTGGGATACCCAGGTTTGGTCTTAATTAATTTTTATCAAAGTAATTCATCTTAATCATAAAAGTACAAAATTTGTTATGGGGACTTCTAGCTGTTGATTCAAGTTTGCATACCATTTAGGTTGAATTTGTTGAATTATATGTTATGCAAATACTGAACAGTAAGTCTTCTTCAACTTTTTTAGCGTTAAAATACCTTTACATGTACACATATATACATATGCGTTTACATATATGCGCGTATAAATGAGATCTTTACGTACTAACATAATTATTTACATGATATTTGTTTAATTCTATCGTTATAGATTATACATATCGAGTTTTAAGTAAATTTAAATATGTTTAATTGTTTGTTGATATCAAAAAATATTAATCATTAATTATATATTAAAAAAAATTATATTCTCGATTAATATGATAGAGATATCGAATAGATTTAAAATTTTACGTGCACGAGATGTATAATTGTATTACTAAATCCAATGATCGATTTGTTAAAATATTGATAGTATAAAAAGTTTTGAAAATGTAAATAATTTAGTAAGTTTTATGCTAGTTTAAGTAGCTGATCGGGCTATCGATCCAATCAAAAATCTATTTAGTATTTGTGAAGGTATAGATAAAATATTAGATTTGAAAAATAGATTTAATTAAAAGAATTATGATCCGTTTAAAAAATGGATTAAGCTTTCATTTTATCATTTAAAATCCAAATTTGATATGATATTTTAAATTACTTATGTTTAATTATTAAATAAGAAAGATAAAATTACTAAAATTTAAGTAAAAATAATATGCTTTATTTTTTAAATAAATAATAATATGGGTAGATTCCAATAAATTTAGACTATTTATTTGCAAATCTAAATGATTGTTTCAACAAATTTTAGGCCCAACTTATTATCAGATTGAGTTGGAGACAAGCATATACAATATTGATATCATATATGTACTCAATCAAAATATAACTTGATTTGACTTAAGAACATATATATATTTATATTGATAACTTTATAAAATAGAGCTATATGCATTAAAATTAGTTAAATCTTAAAGATTTTTATTTTTATTTTATTAATTATTAATTATTTTTAAATTAACTTTAATTATTTTCTTAATAATTAAATTATTTGATAATCTAGTATTTTCGTATATTTATAGGCCTAAAACTTAAAAAAGTTTCCAAGGTGTGATAATCCAATGAAGCAAAGTTGACTCAACATAGCAACTTTTCCAAAATAAATTGCTTAGGTTATTTACACATGAAATTACGGCTTTACCTTTGCATATAAATATAACTTTTTGGGGTTGTAAACTTTTTAGCTTTGTATACTATAAATTTTTAAAAAGGAGAGTAGCCACCGAAAGGATTTAAGGAGGAGAAGATAGATTTTGAAGAATATTGAAGACCAAAGAATTGAGTAATTTTAGTTTTTTATTTTTCCTTAATCTTTTTTACCTATCTTGAATTGTTATGATAATGAAACTCCTGGGTTTTGTGTTTACTTCTAGGATAATGATGGAATGCACTATGTAGTTGAATTAGTTGAGTCTCTTTTCTTGATTTTAATAATATTTAAGTTATTTATTCAATATTGTTCTTAATGTTTCTAATTATTTAATCACCAATTAAATTGATTTGATGATCTTAAAGAACTTATAAAAATAAATATTATATTTAGACCTAGGTTGAATAAAATATATTTTATATTCATTTATTATAAAAAATTTACATATTAGATAGGATATACGAGCATATCATATGTAACTACATTAGAGCCCAAGCTTAATAGGTTTATTTTTAATTCAATTTATGTAGAAATACAATAAATTAGTTGAAGAGACATATACTTATAAGACCATTGCAAATTATTTATAAATAATTTAAAACTTTAAGTTAACAGTTTATTGTCATTAATTAAGTTAAAAGGATAAAATAAATTCCATTGCAGTGTTGAAAGAAGTTGTTATCGTAGGCTTTTCTTATTAATTAATTAAACTTAATTTATTTTTTTGCTTTTCTATTTAGTTAATTTTAATTTATAAATTTTAATCGCTTAATTGAATAAAATTAAGTTGTTTTAATTTTAGTAATTAATGAATTTAGTAAATTTTTTTGTGAGAACGATACTCTAATTCACACTATATTACTTATTAACGATTGATGCAATTCTATGATAAATCTGACCATATATATATATATATCATTCCAAATACATTATGAATTGTGATTTATTTTATGATATATTAGAATGAGCAGAGCCATAGCAGTTCAGCCATTTTCCCGATTACCCTGAAATTAAAAATATTATTATATAAGAATATAATAAAAGTAATAACAAATTTTATGGAAATTTATTTTTGAAATTAAGTAAATCGGATGAATGGTCGTAGAATCAAATACTTTAAAAACCCTTTTCTGTTTTTTTTTTTTTTTCTGGTCTTGGTTTCATGGCGGGAATAGCCTGCAAAAAATTTGAAAATGGCAGCTGGAGAAGTGATCAGTCTTTTAAAGTCTTGAATTCATCGAGGACGATTCAATTAAATGCAAGATTTTCTGTGGGGGGAAGCAGACCGACAGCAGTGGCCCATGGGCCTATGGTTTCT
>JBBYHM010000004.1:218877-238957 GCA_038381775.1 Adansonia rubrostipa | reverse complement strand
ATAATAAAAATAATTTTTTTTCAAAATTTAACTAAAGATAATATTAATAATTATATAAAATATAAATAATTGGATTCTTTTTTAAAATTGCAGCTACTAAGATATATAATTAACAAAAATTATTTATTCCCCACTAATAAAATTTTTAAATTTTATAAATAAATTTAATAAATAATGTATACGCCTTAAAATATATTTAAATAAATAAAAAAATGACATCCTTAAATGTATGCAATGTACTTGGTATGGGCTTTTATCAAATTTAATGATCCTATGATTTGACACGTTTGCCTGGTTGAAACAAAGGTCCAGTGGGCATATGGGTTTTTGTCAAATTTAATAATCCTACAATTTGACACGTTCGCTTGGTTTGGAAGTGAAACAAAGGTGGACGACTCAAGCTTTATGAACCGTAATTCTGTTATGTATGCTACGCCTCTCGTATATGATGGTGACATTTTTGTTATGTATATTACTTTTGAAATGTTTTATCTACATTAGTAATGAAAGATAAACAGGTGGTCTAGGAGTAGATAATGGTAAATAAAGTAGCTAGGGTTTGGCTTGATGCTTTGTCAGTAATAAATTGATCAAAACTTAAAACCTCTTGGCTTTACTTCTAACTCCTGGGAAACTTTAGGCTGCTAATCTGCAACTCCAAAGAAATATGGGGGTGTGGCAAAGCGCTCTGCACTATTTCATTGATTGTCCACTTGCTTGAAACATGTAGCTACTTGCAATGCACTATTTCTTTTTATTTGGGAACTATGATTCTTGGTTTCTCTTTGCATTTATCTATGGATTCAACAACCAAAATGAAAAGGCAAGCAATGTTATCCTAATCAATCTTTGATTAAAGCAATTAGACTACCATAATATTGTTTCTTTGGTGCCAATACGTGAAATCATCTGCATATGTACGGCATGGCAGGTAAAGACAACAAAATGATCAACATTACTAGAATATGATACTGGCATTTTTTATAGATTACGGTCATGGAGACAAGGCGTACTTTAAGCATTCAGTGACTTGAGTATTATTTGAATCCCATGTTATGGCCGAAGTGTGATAAGAGGCACTGGTGAGTGGACATAGGTAGGGTAGAGAGCAATGGTGTATAATTGTAGAATCATGGAAAGAGTTGTCTTTGTTTCAATGGTGGCAAAGCTCGTGCCAACACAAGATCGAGGCCCTAATCCGAAGGGAATAAATGCAGCCTCATTATACTGGGTAGCTTGCGCAATCTCTTCCTCGAACCTTTCTGGTTTAACAACAGGGGCATCTTCTCCCTATAACTGAGGGTCATGGTGAAGTGCGTTTGCGATACAAAACCTACATTAGCAAGTAGGACTAGCTTTCCTAGTTGAGCTTCTCCTCCAACTTTTCTTATAAGGCCATTTACGAGAGAATACAATCTTAGAGTTTCATTAATGATCACGGTAATCTATTTGCGAGAGAGGGATAACTAAAATTAGAATTCAATTTTATTTAGAATTCAAATCTTAATATTTTGCTATCATTTCCTTATCCCAAAATGCAACATCTTATCTATTAAAAAAAAAACTAATTTGTAAGTCATAACTACTAATAACTTATAGTGTAGATGTTTTTGTTTAAGGTATTAAAAACATAATTAGCCAACGTTCGCTGCTTCGCCCATTTCACCTTCAGTTGTCACAAGCCCATCTCCCAATAGCCTACTAATATAAATTTTAGGCTTCCTTTTTGGAAAAGCTTGTTCACTATTTTCGAGAACCTCTTTGACTAGTTCTGGTTCAGTAATCACCTCTTGAGATTGAACACCTTTGTAACGATGGTGGAACAACCAAAATTCCATAATTAATAAAAAAATTAAGAGTAAATAATTTATAAATGTTCAATCTTATTAAATTAGATAATTGAATAAAAAATGCTTAGCCCAATTCGTTATTGGATTCACCTAGTGGGTCAATATTTATTTAATGTCAAAGATGGGTACTTGAGCACTTAGGCTTAAATTTGGTAATACAATTTTTCTATATATATATATATATAAGAATAATTAAATAATAATTAACCCAAAATAGTTTTTTGCATAAGAAAAGTTGTGTTGAAAGAATACATCATTCACCAAAAAATTATTATATAAAGACATAACACTTAGCCAGAAGTTTGTCCAAAAAACCAGTCCTTACCAAGGTAACTTTACATTGCCTATAAAAAGGACATTTCTATTCTGCCATTTTCACTATTCTGCTTAAAAGTTTATAACTTTGTTGTATCCTGGAAGCATCATAAAGCCTTAAGGAAAGTGTTTTTCACGCATCAAAATTCATCCTAAAATCTCTTTCTCAAAATGGTTTTTCTAACAACCTCAAGGCTTTATAATGATGGAGACCGAACTGAATTCAAGTGTGAAGGTTCATTTCCAAAGTCAAGACATTATCAAACTAGATAGGTTCAATGGGACCAACTACACAAGATGGAAAGACAAAATGGTGTTTCTGTTAACCATATTGAAGATTTTCTATGTCCTTGATTTGAATCTACAACTATTACCAGAAGAAACAACCATAGATTCTGATGTTGTTATAAAGAAGAGGAGCAAATGCCACGAGGATAAGTTCATCTATCGTGGATATATTTTGAACTCTCTTACTGATAGACTATATGATCTCTATAGGAACATGACTTCACCAAAAGCAATCTGGACTACACTTGAGAACACATACAGAAATGAGAAGAAAGACAGAGATAAATTTTTTGCTTTAAGATACTTTGAATTTACCATGACTGATACCAAACCTATTATAGATCAAGTGCATGAATTGCAAATTTTAGCCTCTAAGTTAAGTGAATTGGAAATCAAAAGTCCTGATTCACTTCAAGTGAGAGCAATTTTATCCAAATTACCTCCATCATGGAATAAGTATAGGAAGAAAATACTCCATTCTCCATAATCTTATACTATTCAAGAGTTTCAAACTCACTTGCAAATTGAGGTTGAAAATCGCATTCGAGATGCACTTATTCTTGGTTCTAATGTAAATTTTGTAAGTAAAAAAAAATTCTAATAAAGGTCAAAAAAAGCCTCGAATCCAAAAAAAAAAGAGTTTAAAAGGACCAAGAAAAATAAGACTAATAAAATGTGCTTCCATTATGGAAAGAAGTGGCATTTTATCAAGAATTGCAGATACAGAAATTACGGATTAGGTGGAGAGATCGAGGAGAGTTTTCCTATTATTTTAGATGCTTGGTTATTTATATTTCTTTAATAAATTTTGTTCCCCAATGTTTGCCTGCTCATATCTCCTACATGTTTTATCGTATTTGATTAGAGTTTCAAGGTCCATTTGGATCTCCATCAAAGGCAAATGCCTTTTTTTTTTTTTTTTAATTTTATGGATAATTAATATTTTAATAAATTGACTATTGAATTTAATAATAAAATTACATTTTTCGTGTACGTAAAGTTTAAATCTATCTGATATTTATATTATTGATCGAGAATATTATCTTTTTGATAGATATATAATAATTGAAATATTTTACGTCGAATAAATAATTAAATATTTTTAATTTAATTAAAATTTGATGCAATCTAAATAAATAAAATATAAAAAATAATAATTAATTAAATAAATATGAATTATGTAAAAAATTATGAAGGTGGTGGTGGATTTCTCTTTTATATATATGAGCTGGCAGTTTACTTGATGCAATGCTGGCAACTACATAAAGCCAGGCAAACAAATAGCAAGAATACACTTTAAACAGAATTAATCTGTGGGAGAATTCTAAAAAAGTGAAATGAATAGGTAATTATTGAAAAAAGTAAAATCAAAAAAATAATTAAAACATAATAATTATTAAAATTATTAATAAAAAACAATAATTACTCTTTTATTCTTGATTTTATCCCTTTACTTTGCTCTTACTTTTCATCGCTCTCATCACTGTTGCTCATTGGAAAAGTCGGTTCCTTCCTACCGACTTTCCCTCTATATATAAAAAATATATAAAACTATAAATAAATTATATATAAACATATAAATTATATATAAAAATTATTTATATTAAAAAGAGTATTTATAAATAATAAAATATTAAAAAATATTTTTATTAAATTTTGAGTTACTACTTAAAAATAATAAAAAATACAAACATATTTTATATTAAATTTAGAATTATTATTATAAATAATAAAAAATAAAAATATATTTCATACTAAATCCAAAATTACCATTTAGAAATAATTTAATATAAAAATATCTTATATTAAATATCAAATTACTATTTAAAAATAATAAAAATTAAATATTTTATATTAAATATTAAATTAATATTATTATATAATATTATATATAATATATTATGTTACATATAATATAATATATGATATATATTAGATATAATATATTATAATATTATATATATGGAGGGTCGGTTCCCTTATATATTAAAACTGTGATAATAAATCTTGAATTACAAAATAATCTTGAATTATATTAAATATTGAATTAATATAAAAAATAACCATTTTTAAAGATAACTCATATTTTAAAAATAAAAAAAATTATAGTAAATTAGGAATTACTATTTTAAAAAATAGAAATTAAAAATATTTTATATTAAATCTTGAATTATTATACAAAACTAAAAATAAAAAATATTTATATTAACTCTCAAATTATTTTTGAAAAAATTAAAAATAATACATATTATAGATAAATTATATAATACATATTATAATATATAAATAAAAAATAATACATATTTATGAAAAAAATATTTTGTATTAAATTATTTAAAAATAATAAAAATGAAATATATTTTATTTTAAATTCTAAATTACTATTTATAAATAATAATTAAAAATATTTTATATTAAATCTTGAATTATTATATAAAAATAATAAAAATAAAAAAATTTATATTAAATATCAAATCATTATATAAAAAAAATAACTAAATGTACGAAAGACTATAACTAAATGTACAACTCACCATAACTAAATATACGACTCACTATAACTAAATGTACAACTCAATGTACGAATGATTATAACTAAATGTACAAATGACTTTAACTAAATGCATGACTCACCTTAATTAAATGTACAAATGCTTATAACAAAAATGTACGACTCATCATAATTAAATATATGACTCATCATAACTAAATGTAAAACTGACCATAACTAAATGTATAAATGAGTATAGCTAAATGTACGACTCATCATAACTAGATGTACGACTCCTTATAACAAATGTACATCAAACTGTAATTATATGTACAACTCACCATAACTAGATATATGACTCACCATAACTAGATATACAACTCGCTATAACTAAATATACGACTCCTTATAACTGAATATGTAAATCACTATAACTAAATATAAGACTCATCATAAATATATATACGACTCACTATAACTAAATACATAACTCATAATATCTAAATATATAACCCACAATAACTAAATGTATAACTCCCCATAACTAAATATATGACTCACTGTACTTAGATGTACAACCTATCATAACTAGATGTATGACTCACCATACTAGATGTATGACCCATCATAACTAAATGTATAACTTCCTATAACTAAATGTACAATTTGCTATAATTAAATGTACAATTCACCACAACAAAAGGTATGACTCACCATAACTAGATGTATGATTTACCATAACTAAATGTATGACTTGCTATAACCAAATGTATGACTCATCATAAATAAATGTATGACTCACAATAACTAGATGCAGGACTCACTATAACCAAATGTATGATCCCCTACAATTAAATATACAACTCTCCATAACTAAATGTATGGATGAGTATAACTAAATGTATAATTCACCATAACATAACTAGATGTATGACTCCTTATAACTAAATGTACGACTCCCTATAACTAAATGTATGACTTCCCATAACTAAATGTAGGAGTCACTATAACTAAATGTATGGGTCACTATAATTAAATGTATGGATGAGTATAATTAAATGTATGACTCTCCATAACTAAATGTACGACTCCCCATAACTAAATGCATGTATGAGTATAACTAAACATACAACTCACCATAACTAGATGTACGAGTCACCATAACTAAATATACAATTCCCTATTACTAAATGTATGGATGAATATAACTAAATGTAAGACTCACCATAGCTAGATGTACGAATGGCTATAACTAAATATATGACTCACCATAACAAGATGTACAACTCCCTATAACTAAATGTACAACTCACCATAACTAGATATACAAATGACTTTAACTAAATTTACAACTCCTCATAACTAAATGTATGGTGAGTCACACATTTAGTTATAGGGAGTTACACATTTAGTTATGGTGAATTATAGATCTAATTATGGTGAGTCGTACATTAAGTTATAGTCATTCGTACATTTAGTTATGGTGAGCCATATATTTAGTAATGTGGCGTCGTAAAATTAGTTATGGTGAGTCCTACATCTAGTTATTATGAGTCGTATATTTAGCTATAGGGAGTCGTATATTTAGCTATGGGGAGTTGTACATTTAATTATTGTGAGTTGTACATTTAATTATTGTATGTTGTACATCTAGTTATGGTGAGTCATATATTTAGTTATAATAATTCGTACATTGAGTTGTACATTTAGTTATAGTGAGTTATATATTTAATTATGGTGAGTCGTGCATTTAGTTATAGTCATTCGTACATTTAATTATTATTTTATATAATAATTTGAGATTTAATATAATTTTTTTATTTTTATTATTTTATATACTAATTTAGGATTTAATATAAAATATTTTTATTTTTTATTACATAGCATATTAGTATAATATATATTATATAATTTATATATAATATGTATTATTTTTAATTTTTTTAAAAATAATTTAAGATTTAATATAAACGTTTCTGATTTTTTATTTTATATAATAATTCGAGATTTAATGTAAAATATTTTTAATTTTTATTATTTTTTAAATAGTAATTTATAATTTAATATAAAATATTTTTATTCTTAATTTAAAAAATAATTTATATTTAATATTAAATATTTTTGAATTTTTATTTTTTTATATTAATTCTGTATTTAATAAAATTTTAGATTATTTTATAATTTGAGATTTATTATTATATTATTAATATATATAATTTATATGTAATATATATAATATTTTATGTTTGTTATATACAATATAATATATAATATATATAAATTCGTGATTTAATATAAAATATTTAATTTTTATTTTTTAAAATAATAATTTGAGATTTAATATTAAATATTTTTTATTAAATTATTTTTGAATAGTAATTTAGGATTTAACATTAAATATATTTTTATTTTTTTATTATTTGTAAATGATATTTCTGAATTTAGTATAAAATATGTTTTTATTTTTTTATTTTTAAGTAGTAAGTCAAGATTTAATAAAATATTTTTTAATATTTTATTATTTATAAATATTATTTTTAATATATATAATTTATATAATTTATATATAGAGAGAGAGAGCCTGTTCCCTCCACCAAGGGAACCGACTCTCCCAATGAGCAACAGTGCTACAGCAGCAGTGAAAAGCAATAACAGAGCAAAGGGATAAAATCAAGGATAATAGTATAATTACAGTCTCCTTATTCAAAATTTTAATAATTATTATTTTTTAATAATAATTTTTTAATTTTTTTTGTTAATAATTATCTATGTATTTTATTTTTCTGAAAGTCTCTTTTAATCGTTGTTGCACAATAAATTTAGCATCATTATTGATGTTGAACTAACCACCTTTTTCGATGCTTGGTTGAGGGGTTTGATTCTAGAAATTGTGTTTACAGGGGAAGGATGGCTTGTTGTAATCCCATGCTCGTACCATGCAAGGTAGAAAATTGTCGCATAAATCCCCACAAAACCTACAGCAAGAGCTATTAAAAGATTGAAAATATTTTAGAATGTTGTCAAACCGAAAGGACATTTTAAGAAGGGAACGGCAAAAGCGTACGATGGTAGAAAAAAAAAACAATATCAGATGTGTGAACGCTAACACTAGTTTATTCCTAATTATTATAATCTATTTTTATGTTATATATTTTTTAATTTTTTAAAAATATTCATATTTTATTTTTATTTAAATATAAATACGAGTATATAATCAATTAAATATATAAAAAATTTTAAAAGAATTAAATATGTTTATTTCAGACTTTTATCCAATACTTGCCACAAAAATCAATTATAAAAATAATTTTTGAAAAATAATATTTTGAAATAACATATAGTAATTAATATATGGCATTAAAATATTATATTAATATTAATTATTTTTCAAATATTATATATTTATATTAATATTTAAAATAATAATATTATTAGATATTATTTTATTAATATAAATATTAAAAAGATTAATATTTATTAATTAAATATTCAAAATATTTATACTATTAAAGTAGTAATAATTTAGTTGATATATGCACTATATATAAAATTTCTGATTAAATTTGATGCCACTGAGTCAAGTAATACGAATTCGGTTGGGAACTGACTAGAAAAACAAATTAAACCTATGGATATAAATATAAAATTGAAAGGTGCTCAAGTCTTTTTATCTTAAAAAGTAATTACTAAAAAACTACTTTTTTAATATATCTTTTAATTTAAAATAAATAACATCTCACTTGAAATAAACCACCTCTTCATTTTTTTAATGTTTTATTTTTTAAACAAAATAATAATTTGAAAAAAATATTTTTTTTTCATGTGAGTGCAATAAATTCTAGTATAAATTATGATCAAATAATCCAAGAATCAATGAAACCCTAAATAATAAAGTGACAATAACTTCAATAGATAAAATTAACATAAAAACTACAAAGAGACTAGATTAAAGGACAAAAGTATAAAAACAGGCTAGCATGTCATGCAAAAACAAGTTTCATGTTACAATAGTTGAACAATTATTTTGGTGAAGCTTGCCATAAGTAAAGCCAAAGGCTCTGTTTAAGGCTTTGTTTGTTTAGTATAAAAGGACTTTAAAAAATCGTTTTCATATTTTCTAATGTTTCTCCGACAAAAAATTGATTAGTCAATAGAAATGATTTATTAATCTATGAAAAATTGAAAAATAAAATCTTTTTTTTTTTAAATTAATCTATCAAAATTAATAGAAAAAAAGCTATTCATTGATAAGGATACTAGTCAAACCCGTGAACTTAATTGAATCGATCCATTTATTATATATAATTTGTATGCTCAAATCTGACAAAACATAAATTTATATTAATGAAACCCATTTTATTTAATTTAATCAAAAAAAATTAAAACATTAAAATAAAAAACAATCTTTAAAATTTTCGAATTATCACAAGATTATATATTACCTTGCAAGAGTATTTGCTGACACTGGTGCAATGGCCGTAATACCAACCCATAGGTGAAGCTGAAGCCTCAATGTGAAGCACATCGCCACATATTTCTTTCCCAGCTGGACCATTCATCGTCATCAGTATAAAGAATTACATCTTAGCAGGTTCATTGATCGAGTTGTAGTTCGAAAATTTTTTAATTTTTTATTTAAATTTTAATTTAATTTGAAGTAATTTCAATTCGAAATTATTTGAGTCTAAAAAAGATTAAATACGATAATATTTAAATTGAAAAATATTTAAACGTGAAATGATTTAAACATTATGAAATTTAAAAAAATTGACAATGATCAATAGTTATCTTCAAAAGATGAAAAAAAATTTTAAAAATTTAAGGGACAAAAAATTTATCCTTAAAAGTCATGTTCTAAAATTGTATTTCAGAAAAATTTTAAAAATTTTATTCATTCCTAATACTATTAAATTAATATCCGTATTTAATAACATTAAATTTTAGATAACAATAATTTTTTTATTATCTTCTTATCTTGTCATTGAAAATATTTTATTTTGTATAGTAAAACTCAAATACAAAATTGCCCCAATCCAAAAATAACTTAATCCAAATTCTTGGAAATGTCAACAAGAAAGAGAATACGTGTGAGGAAATGAAAAGCAAACAGGTAACTTCCTAGGGGTAATTTCTTCATCTTAACAAAAGGAAATTAGATGTTCAATTATATTTTCTCAATATCACTCGCTGAATTTCATTAATAGTTTCAATAATCAGTATACTAAATCGACGTTTGCTCTAATTAAGTTCTTAGAAATTAAGGTTAAATTTGTCCATAAATCAACAAAAACTAAAAGTATAAAGATCAATGAAATTAAAATATATTGACAATTTGATTCGCTTTTAGCTTGGCTATATGTCATGTTCCACGAAATTAAAGCAGATAAAAGAATGATGTCAAGCTTCAGTAAATTAAAAAACATAGAAAGTAGAGGAGAGATATGAAGAAAGGAATTTCTATTTGATGTTTTACTTATAGTTTACTGCAAGTAGAGATTCATTTGTTATCCTTTTGAACAGATTTTCACTTTTATGATTTTTCTACTTTATTCCTTCAATATTTTAGATGGGGTTAATCACTTCATTTTTCTCCTCTACTCCAAATTTTATTTAGTAGTGTTATATATATATATATATTTATGATTAAGTTCTACTATTGGATTTTTGCTTTTTTAAATTTTCTATAAAAAACATAAAAGCCAAAAGCAATATCATGTTTGACTTAAGAAAGGACAAATAGCTAAAATACTAAATCACTTGAATAGAATAGTCATGTAATACCAACAACTATTGGTTATCTGGTAAGGAGTTTAGTGCTCTTTAAATAAGATCTCAATTTTGAATATTTTAATGAAAAAAAGGTACTGAGAGAGCTTTTTTTTATTTGGGGTTTGATAGGCTTGACTCTAGAATAATTGGAGCCCAATAGTCTTACGGAAACTAAAAAGAATAGTCATGTATGGTTGCTTAATGTAGTAAATGTAATTTTCTGAGAGCAATAGCAATGGGGAGGTTACAATTTTTTTTTTCTTTTAATCAATTCAAAACTTATATTCATTACTCAAGCATTTTATTTAGAAGAGAATATTTGTTTCAGTGTTGTTCACATTTCAAGATGTAAGTTTAATTACTTGAGCCAGAATTAGTGCATTAAGGATCTTTTAATAACGTTAATGCCTTGATATATACACTAGAATAATTGTCGTTGGACATTGCTTTCTCTATTCTTTGTAAAATTGAAGAGAAACAGTTATGTATAGGGGTTTATCATTGACATATCCAAAGAGATCTTTATATTCGATAATATGGTGAAAATTGAGCTTTTCATAAGTGATTATTATCTTTGTTGAATTTAATATTTATAAGGTATTGGATGTTGAGGTGTGAAAATTGTGATATTATGTAGAATGTTATTAAGTGAAAAATATTGGATGAAATTTCAAAGATGTAAACGAACAGGAATGGCTAATTGGGGAATACAAAAGAATTGTTTATGTTTGAGGTTAATGATTTGAAGTGATTCATTTAGTTTCGATACAATAAACAATATTTAAAAAAATAATTCAATCGTGCATAATGACTGCAATACTATTCTATTTATACTAGTTATGAGAGTAAGTAATTAGCATACAAGAGAAAAAGATTACAAGTAAGTCATATTATTTTAGATAGAGTAAAAAAATTTACCTTAAATGATAAAAAAAATTACCTCAAAATCATATGATCTTATGAGTTTGAAAAGCTATCTCAATATTGGATGAGGTGATGAGTCTAACTTGCTTAATCATTATCTTTACGATAAGTTGATTAGGATAGCATTTTATATGTAATTTTTTTTAGTGCAATTCTACAACTATCTAATATGTAGGAATCCATCATAGGTTTCATGTGATATTTCTGTGGGCTTAACAAGATTTAAGATTCCGATTAATTAATTACACTATAGTAATAATTGTAAGTTATATTCTCTCATGATTAATCTTAGAATTATGCATTTTATCATTAAAAAAATATAAATTTTGTGCAGGAAAATTCAAAGTCTTTATTTACATTCTTATCTCAACACATTATTTTTCGTTTTTTAACTTTATTTTAAAGAGTTTTTTAACTTTGAAAGTAAAGGAGCAAATAACAAAAGCACTAGAGTGTTGTTTAATGGAATATATTGATGGATTGTGCTCCAAGTAAATAAAGGATAATTCTAATCACGTTGCTTGTTTTAGAAGGAGCAAAGATTCGCCGTTATAAAATCTCATGCAAACTGATGCACTTTATTGGTAACCTAACAAATAGAGGAAACGAAGAGAGCTAGCTACCATCAGCCATTGTTATGGGAAATAGTGAAATAGCTACAGCGGTGGAGCAAGGGGAGCCACACCCCTTCTCAAAAATTCTGTTCGAAAATGTTATGAAAGGCCAATGGCAGCAAGTGATGGATTCTTACGAGGACTACGCTGCCAGCCGCGTGGCGGTGCTCACGGTATCGGGAGATACTGCTTTGCATTTAGCAGTCTCTGGTGGGAAGTCTGAGGAGGTGTCAGCAATGGTGAAAAGCCTCGGTGGAACGGCTTCAGAGATTCTTAAACTGAAAAATGCGAGAGGGAATACGCCTCTCCACACGGCAGCAGCATTGGGATATTCTGACATGTGCCATTGCTTGGCATCCAGTGATCCCAGTCTCATTGCTGAATGCAACGAAGAGGAAAAGACCCCTCTTTTCTTGGCAGCCCAGTTTGGGCACGAAGAAACTTTTCTTTGCCTCTATTTTCTTTCCGCAGATAACCTATTGGATATTAGGAGCAGGAATGCTAATGCGGATACCTTTCTTGATGCTGCCCTCAAAGGAGAATTCTTTAGTAAGTCTTTTTTTTTTCCTTAATTTATTTGATTAATATTTCAAATGTCGAATTTACATAAATTTAAGTAATTAATGCTTTCTTTCAACATTCAAGTATACTAAATTCTTCATTAAAGGACTTAATCTTTTCCTTTTTTTTTTTTTTTCAAATTAAGATTTAATTTTTCAATTCTATCTAGAAAATCGTAGGAAAATTAATGAAAGAAAGTAATTACCACCTACCCATAAACGTTTGTTTGGTTGGTAAAGAAATGATTTTTTTTTTTTTTTTGTCAATGAGGATTTAACAGTTTCATATGGAGTATTTCGAAAATAAAATTTTGAAAGCATTGGTCCATATGTATGATTATATCTTTAAAATAACTTTTTTAAAAAATTATTATTTCATATATTGACGCATGTCTTATTTTTTATTTTTCAAATATACACTAAGAATATATGATAATTTTTTTAATCATGTTTAAAGAGTTAAAAGGCTCAATTGCTAATGTAAAATTTATCACTAATAAAATTAATGGAGAAAAATTTATATATGTCAAGTGTTATCCAACATGAAAATATTAGTTCTAATAGTGAAAACACTAATTTCTATCATCATTTAAAAAAAATAGAAAAAGTTAAATTTTAATTTGACAAAAAAAAAAGGTTTATGTCTAAAACAAGAAATTTGATAAATATTAGATTTTAAAATAGGCGTTTAGTTAATATTTTTCTTGATCAATTGATGAAACTTATATTATAAGAATTCATATTGAATTTGATTCATAGGTTTGGCATTTCAAATCATTCGCAAATATCCAGAGCTTGTGAATGCTATCAACGAAGATGGTTTTACTCCTCTCCATATTTTAGCCACTAAGCCTAATGCATTTAGAAGTGGTAGTCGTCTTGGGCTGTTTGACAGCGTTATCTATCGATGTAAGTATCTCTTTTTCAAAATATATATATAAGTATCTCTTTTTCAATATATATATATATATATATATATATTATCTCGTAATAATGAAGACTAGACCTGCTCATGAGCTAGCAAGAACACATTCTAAATTTTTTTTCCCTTTATTGAGGTTAGCTCAAAAATTAGTTTTAAAATAAATTAAATAATATTTTTATTGATATTTATAATTAAATTTAAATAAAAATATTTTTATTATATAAATAATGATTCGAACTAGATCAATCTAAATCAAGAAAAACTTTATCAAACTTGATTCAATATAAACTAGGTCTATTTGGCTGGACGAACTGGTGGGCCATGCGCAAGTCTAATTAAAAGAGTTGAATAGACTACAACCAATGCCAAGTAATTTGTTGTCACTAACATGAATTACATGATTGATGGTTGCCATGTTATCTCATGTTTGGTGAAGAACTAATAGTGTATTTGGTTAACTGTAATAGGCTTTCTATTACAATTATATTCCACTGTGCTATATTAATGTAGTTGTTTGGTTTACAAAATGGTTATTTTATGGAGTAGCCTATTATGGTCTTATTTTGAGAAATCACTGAATAGTCATTTCGAGCCCCCATCCCACTGAATAGCTATTTTAACCTTAGGTAGAATAAGAAATTACTTTGGGAGAAGGGATTTAAATCTTATATAGTTCTATTTCACTGAATACAAATATTCCATTCTATTTCTACTCTATTTTATTCCTACAGAATAATTATTTCAATATAACTCTATTTCATTTCAGTGAACTAAACGTAATGTAATATTTAGCAATTGAATATACTTTGATTTCTTTTCCATGCTGTAGGTATAACTGTGTATGAAATAAAGGAGGTAAAACAGGACCCCATTGCTTACTTGAAAAGGTTCAAAAGAACCAAAGATCCTTGGTATCCTAAGAACTATGGAACTTGTGCACACTTCTTTCACATGCTATTTGGCGTCATCTTTTATGGAGTGCCATGGGAAAGTAGGTTACCCTTTAATTTTCATATAATATATGTATATATATTTTGTATTTTTTACCCTAAAACAATTTTGAAAAATATAGACATTGGTGATTGATTTGAGTTTGTAGAGATTGGGTCTTCGAAAGTGAGTTGCTTCCATAAAAGTGATGAAGAGAATGCTTCACAAAAGAAAAAACCTTCCCAGATGCACAATAATAATCATGGTAAGGATCATTGTCACTTAGGAAATCGACTTTATATCTATTGTTGAGGCTTAATGTTAGTTTGGTAAAAGAAGAAAGTGAAATATAGTTGAATAACCGATGAAGAAAATGAAATAATCTATATTTAACTAGAAGAGAAGAATGGGGCCAAATGCAATGCTATTTGTAGATAGAATACTACACTCTTAACTTAAGTTAGAGATATATATAGGTCAAGATGATTTAAGATTAGATTTATGTATAATGTCAACACCATATTGCTTGCTCAAGACTTAATTGACTTGACAATTCGGGTTTTAAATTCTACCTAGATTCCTTAGATTTATAAATGAATAGTCAGATTCATTTAGATTTACCCATTTTTCTTAAAAAAATATTTTTTTAATTAATTTTAGGTAAATTTACTTATATTTTTATCAAATTTTAAAATAAAGATAAACACTTTTTAATGTTTACACAATGTTATTATATATTTGTTCTTTATCCAATATAAATTATATAATATATATAAATAAAAACTATATTATATATTGGACAAGAAATCGAGCCAGTTTAGCCTTGCATTTTGATTGTTGAAGCCAAAGCTCAATCAATATTCTAAATAGATTTATTTTATTTCCTAAATTTATTTTTCAAAGTCTAACGTTGAATCCAAACATACTTAATGACACATTTTAAAAGTAATTGCATAAAATAGCTATTTATCCAACACATTTTACAACATAAAAAGTTTTATGATGCAATATGTGTCGTAAATTAGTTTTTTAGAAGTAAAAGAAGTGTGCATAAATTTGTTATAAAAAAAATTTTATAACTAAACTATTTACAACATAACATAAAATTTTTTTATACTAGTTGTGTAGTGCAATCAGATGTTAATATTTTGAAATCATTAAAATTTTATCTTCCTATTGGTTTTCTTAACTGTTCTTTTTAGTTGATTAATTAAAAGATAATTTACATTTTGAGTTACTAAATTTAGTATTAAGTTTTACATGGTTCACGAACTGTTCAAATTTAATAAATTAAGTTACTCATATTAATTTAATTAAGTAATTCTAATAAAAAAGTTGATTTTGTATGCAAATGAAGAGTAGTTTTTAAATAAAATTTGTGGTTGAAATTGTGTCCGTAATCATGGATAAAAAACCTTTTTTAAATACATGCAATTAATTATTATGAATTTAATTAAAACTTGTGTATGACCATGAAAATGCTTATTTGTTGTGCTTATATGTATCTTTTGAAGGTAAAGTTAATGGAGACAAGGAGGAAGACGAAAAAGACTCTATCAAACAATGCAATCTTCCACCCAATTATGCCACATTAATCACATCTTTTAAGTTTTTGATGAATTTGCTGCTAGTAGTTTTGGGACTTGGTTAGTACCTTTTCCTATACTTTATCACTGCAAACTCGATCACATTATTATCTAGTTCTATAAAGCATAAATATATAAAGGAAATAAAACTTTTGCTGTGATTATGAGCTAAAAAAAGGAAATTAAACTTTTTAAAGTCAGTTTGCCTTTTGCATCTTCGACCTATATTATTTAGGTTCTATTTAATCTCAAATATAGGTATGTGCCGATTATGAATATATTTAATTATTTTGTAATTATTTTATATATTTAAAAGGTTAATTCGAATTATATAGCTTTAATCTTCTCTCCATAACTTAAAAGGTTGATTGTTTCCTCGGCAAATTTGTCCCGTTGCCAGTGATTTAAAAAAATATATATTATTTTTTTCCATTAAGTGTTCTCGTGTTTTAATGCTAATTAACATGTTGATGCTTATATATGGAATGCAGGCGTTACGAGAATAAGGAAAATCAAAATAAAGAAAAATAGGCACGCAATGGCTTTGCAAGTCATGAATGAATTGATTGGGAAAACTTCTCTATACAAACTTAACGAAGGACGGACCAGCGGTGGAGAGTCTGACATTTCTTTTGACCCACGCATTACAGGGGAGTCTCGAGGTGTGGAGGCAGATAAGACCGGGGTGGCTAATAGCATTGAGCAGCATCAGGTTACAGATGCAAAACTTGGGAAAAATTCCCCATCTGCAACCAAACACAATGAAGGTAAAAACCACGGCTGTAGCTAATACTAGCCCCTTAACATACTAGTTTCTCTACGTAGATGTTAAGATTCGGAATTTTAGACCTGCAGGATGCAATTTCTTAAAACTGATTTCATGAATCAGTTGAGTAATGAAGCCCCGGGTTCTCCATAGTATAGTAGTTATGATTTAAACAAGTAGATTACTAGAATCTTTTTAATATATTGGCTAAGGAAATGCAAATGCACATTAATGTTGTAAATCCATACAACAGGTTCCTCGAACAAGGAAGGGATCGTAGCACCAATGGAAAGTTTTCTGGAAGAATACAGTATAACAGGAACAGTAGATTCAAAGAGTTTAAAGCATGCTGTGAAATTGGCATTCCAAAAGAAAGTAGCTAATGAACCAAAAAAGACAGTGACGCCAATCCTGATAGCAGCAAGGATGGGTGTTACAGAAATGGTGGAAAGTATCCTAGAGAAGTTTCCTGTTTCGATTCAGGATTTGGATGCCAATAACAAAAATGTGTTGCTCCTAGCAGTCGAGAACAGGCAAACTCATACTTTTCAGTTCCTAATAGAACGAAAAATTCCATTGCATGAAAGCGTCTTTCGACAGCAGGATGATAAAGGGAACAATGCATTGCATCTTGCTGCAAGATACGGAGAATATCGTCCTTGGCTCATCCCAGGATCTGCATTACAGATGCAATGGGAGCTCAAATGGTATAAGGTATGATCTAGGCCTCTGACTATGTTATTAGTTGAGTTTCGACCCTCCAGATTATTGTTTAGTTGTCTATTCTCCTTTTTATCTTCAGTTTATAGCCTATTTAGCATTGTTGATAAAGTTTTTTAGGTCGAAAGTTGTGTTTCACCTTAATACAATATCAGAGGAAATTGCCAAACGATTAAAAATTCTTACACCACGTTCTTTTCCCAACACTTTTTAGCTTTTCCTAACCTTTTTTCCAACAGCTAACCCTTAGTTAAATTGAGTTATTCGACTAATTTTGCAGTTTGTCAAGCGATTCATTTCAAAGCATTTTCTTGTTCATTACAACCACAATAATCAAACACCAAAACAGATCTTCAGAGAAACGCACAAATCGCTTGTCAAAGACGGCAGTGAATGGCTCACAAAAACGTCTGAATCATGCTCCCTAGTAGCAGCACTGATAGCAACAGTAGCATTCGCAACGTCCGCAACTATTCCAGGTGGAGTCCGGGAAGACACTGGTAAAGCAGTGCTTGGGAATGAACCTGCGTTTGCTGTCTTTTCCATCTCATCGCTAGTGGCCCTTTGCTTCTCCGTGACAGCCCTGGTCCTTTTCCTGGCAATCCTCACCTCTCGATTCGAAGAGAAAGATTTTGCTTATAAATTGCCATGGAAACTCATCCTTGGTTTAACAGCGTTGTTCACTTCCATAGCTGCTATACTAGTCTCATTTTGTGCAGGCCATTTCTTCGAACTCAGAGACAAGTTGAAATTTGCAGCCTTTCCGATTTACGTAGTAACATGCTTGCCTGTATCCTTGTTTGCTCTTGCACAGTTGCCCCTCTACTTTGATCTTTTAAGGGCTATCATCCAACAAATTCCACAACGTAGTAATAAGGAGTTCACTCACTAGCTGGATTGCTAGCATATTTCATGTTCACTCTAAGGTTCAATGGGTGTTTTATTAAGAAATAGTATAATGAATTTGTATGGCATGCCATGTTGATTTTCGATTTTTGTATCAAACTTTTGAGATTATAGTTTAATCTCGAAATTCTAGTCGTTTAATTTACCAGAGATTTAAATTGCAGTTGAGAATGTTTTTTCGATCACTGTTTGATTTCTAGCTCTATCATTGCGGAGATTATAGATTTCTCTTATCATTGCAGTCATTCAACTTTTCCCTAATTTTGGCAAATGAAGTATGATTTATAGCTCCTTCATAGTTTCATAAAAAGGTGTCTTTTCTACTAGTTGGTAAATGTATGCAATATGCTTCGATAAAATGTCATCCGTAAAATTCTTCAACTAGTGTACATATGGGCTTTGTCAAATTTAATGATCCATTAATCTGACATGTAGGCTTGGTTTGGCCGTGAGACAAAGGTGGATGACTGAAGCTTTATGAACTGTAATGTTGTTATGTATGCTATTTACATAGTATTGATATTATTGTTATGTATGTTACTTTTGAAATGTTTTATCTAAGTTAGTAATCTGGGAGTAAATAATTGTAAATAAAGCACCTAGGACGTGGCTTGACGCTTTGTTAGCAGTAAATTGATCAAAACCATATAGCTCTTGACTTCCTTTCCATCTCCTATGATACGCTTAGGATGCTAATCTCAAACTCAAAATAAAAAAGGGGAAACGGCAAAGTGCTATGCACTGTTTCATTGATAGTCCACTTACAGGAACATGCCACTAGTTGCAATGCGCTATTTCTTTTCAATTAGGATTGATTGACCTGTGATTCTTGGTTTCTCTTAGCATTTGTTGATGGATTCAACAACGGAAGTGAAAAGGCCAGTACTAATATTCTATCAATCTTGTAGATTAAAGCAAACAGAAGAACGTAATATTGTTTCTTTGTTGCCAATACATGAAATCGACCAACAAACATATGGCATGGCAGGTAAAGACATCAAAATGATCAACACTACTAGAATCCAATACCTGCGTTTTTTATTGATTAAGGTTTTGGATATCAAGAGCGCTACTTAATTTGAGCGTCATTAGGTAACGACTTGAGTATTACTTGAATCCCATTTTGTGGGCGAAGTGAGATAATAGGCACTGGTGAGTGGACATAGGCAGGGGAGAAGGCAATGGTGTATCGTTGTAGAATCATGGAAAGAGCCGTCTTTGCTTCAATGGTTGCAAAGCTCATGCCAACACAAGATCGGGATCCCAATTCGAAGGGAATAAATGCAGCCGCATTGTACTTGGCAGCTTCCGCAATCCGTTCCTCGAACCTTTCTGGTTTAAAAACATTGGCATCATCTCCCCATAATTGAGGGTCATGGTCAAGTGCCATGTTTGGGATAAGAAACTCTACATTAGCAGGCAGGGCTAGCTTTCCG
>JBBYHM010000004.1:175294-196363 GCA_038381775.1 Adansonia rubrostipa | reverse complement strand
ATTTTAACATATAAGAAATACAAGCACAATATGAAAAATAACAAGAAAAAAATATAAATATATGAACATGTCAAAATTCACATAAAACGAGTTACTAACATGTAAAGTTTTACATAAGTTTATAATACTTTAAACAAATAAAAAACTAACACAAACACACAAATTGTTTTCTTTTTTTTCTCTTTCATTTCATTTCATTTCATTTATTTTTCTCTCTTTATTTTATTTCTCTATTTTTTTATAAAAATATTTTAAAAATAAAACCCTTGAAAATGACAAAACTAACCTCTAAATCTCAATAACGCCTATTTTAATTGTCCCAAGCAAGGAAACTCAAATTTGAAATTGGACATTTTCCTAACTTGGCACAACTTTTAATTGTAGGTCTGGGTAATGGATTTGATTATTAAATTATTTATCTGCAATCATATATATATTTAATTATAAATATTTTAGTGTTCTTTTCTAGTTTTACTCATATGTTAATTTTTTATTAAGTATAATTTTGGAAAATAAAATATTTTTGTTAGTAAATGGCATAAAAAATATATACAATAAGATTAGATGCATTAACAATAATTACAATGATAAAATAATTTTTAACTTTTACTTTTAAGTAATAGATTTATCACATTGTTGAGGATAGTAATTGTCAATGCAAGAAATGGGATTTCCAAAGTTCTTCTTCAATAAAGTCAATCAACTATCTAATGACTTGGTGAATGCAAACTTGGTAAATAGAAAATAACAAGTGTTTAACAAATTACAAAGATTAACGATGGAAAGAAGATTATAAACAAAATTGAACCAGCAATTGTTATGAATGGATGTTAGATCTTTTTTAATTTTTTTTTTTGTCAAATTTGGCTCTAGGCAAGGTTGATGAGAGGGTTGATTTTATCATCTATGCGTTGTGTTCTATTGATTGGTAATATAAGTGCTTTTGGCTTGTTTTAATGGATCCTTTGTTGATTATCTCCATATGAAGAAAAAAGTTAAGTGTTTGGATTTATATTACGGTGTGCCGTCTTTTTTGGGTTTTGTATTGATATATGAAGGAATTTTTGCAAAGAGTGTGGAGTTTATTAGTTGATGTGGTAGTCCTGGATGGTAAGAAAATTTTAAACAATGAAGTTCTAAGAAATTATTATTACTTATTTTTATCTTTTATTTAACATTTAAAATTAAAATTTTTGAAGTTACTATTATTTATATCTGAACCATTAAAAATATGAGTTCTTTGCTCGACACATATTGTGCTTCTCTCTTTGACATGTGATGAGTTTTTTTTAGTTTAGTTTAGTTTTTTTTTTTAGATTTTTATTTAAAAAAGTTACTAAAGAATTCTGTTCAACTTTTGTTTGAGATACTGTTCTCAACACATGGCAAGTTTTTTTTTTTTTTTTATTTTAGATTATTGGTTTCAAATTTTTATTCTATTTTTAATTAATATATTTTAAAATAGTTCTGTAACTCACAAGTTGATTAAGATCATAATAGACTAATTCTAAAAAATTTTAAAAATAAATTTATTTTATTAATTTTTTATATTTATATTTTATTTTTAAATGATATATTTTAAAAAAATTAGTTTCTATAGTAACTTATAAATCGATTTAGAATTTATACTCAATCTGCTCAATAAAAAAATTAGAACAGATAATTATCTTATTTGCATATTGACTCACGGGTCGATTTAGGATACTTATCAAACCCATCAGAAAAAAGTTTTAAAAAATTGTTTTAATAATTAACTTTATTTTATTTTAATTTTAAATGATGTATTTAAAGAGGTTGATCTGTTCACTCATTTGTAGGCTGATTTAAGATCCATACCTGAGACACTTAAAAAAAGTATTTCGTTTTATTTTTTATTTTTATTTTATTTTAAATAATATATTTAAAAGAGCGAGTGTCACATTCACTCACAAATCGACTTAAGATCTATAATTAACCTACTTAACAAAAAAGGCTTTTGTTCCATTTTTAAATGAAATATTTAAAGAAATTGATAGGCGCTTTGACTTTTAGTCGATTTAGGATCTATATTCAATTCAAAATAATTATCACAGATTTAATTTCACAATTAAAAAATATAATTATATCAATATTATAATTGTTATAATTTTAAAAAAATAAATAATGACTTAATTAAAATATTATAAAAAATTTAAAAAGAATCCCAAAGAAAGCCGAAGTTTAATTATAACTTAAAATATATATAGGTATAATAGTCAATTTTTTTGGTCTAACAAATTAGGGCTTCATTTTTACCGCTCTTTTATTATTATTATTATTATCATCATCATCATCAGTACCATATTAAAACCGATCATATCAGTAAGTACGTAATGAAATGTTATAAAGTAATGTACCATTTCAATTGTTGTATTGGCCTACACTGGTTATACCAGCTTATATTGATTCGTAGCGATCAATATTGTTCGATATCAGTGATCAATATTAGTTAGTTCAAGCTTTTGTTTTTTAAAAACTTCACTTATTTAATTTTTTAAACTAATTTTTAATTTTTTTCTCAGGATCATTTTTATTTTTTTATAATTATATTTTAAAATATATTATATTCATTTAATTCGGCTATTGAACATAATCAATAATATTTTATTATATTTTTAAACATTTTTTTACTTATTTATTTGATGTTTAAAAATTTTAAAAATTAAATATTAAAAATTAAAAATTTATATTTTCTTTTATCTGTACATGTATAATATAAATATATTTACATGTTTATATAATATATCTTAATAAAAAACTTAAAAATATATTAATATATATATATAAATAATATTTAAAATATATTATTAAACTTGAAATGATGCGATAAAATTCATTGACGTCAATATATAACAGTACTAGACTAAAACTACACTCTCATTGCCATGATATTAATTGATTATCACATTACCTTGATTTTTGGTCCCAACGGTAATGTTAGCATTTTGCTACATAGAAATGTATGTTGATTTTTAAGATAATAACATGACATATCTGACATATATATCTATATATATAAACGATGAATCTATTAAATTAAATTAAAAAAAATGTGAAAAAGAAAAAAAATAAAAAAATTATTTTTTATATTTTCCCATAAAATATATACTTTTACAAATAAAAGCTGTAATACTAAAACATAAAAATCAATCGTAATTTTTGCACAAATATAAATATAAAGTTTGTTTTTAATATACTATCCATACAATTTTTTAACTTTACAAATAAAAAATTACCACATGTTTTACTCTTTAAATTAATTTTTTTGTTTATTTCTCTTAATTATATATCTTAGTGGTCATGTTTACATTTAAAAAGGAAATCGAATGGTTTATCTTTTATATAATTATCAATGTTATCTTTAATTAAAACTCGGAAAGATATTGTTTTTATTATTTCATGAAACTAAGAAAATCATTGAAATTCTTAATGTAATTTTTTTTGTCCAAATAATGATAAAATTGAACCAAAAAAATCAGTAAATTAGTAAAATTACCCCACTTATATATATAGATAAAATGATTCAGTTAAGCTAATATAAAACTAAGTTAGTTTTATACAATTTTATAAATTTTTATACTATCATATTTGTTTGATAACATCATATTTTATGTTATATTTAAATCGATCATACATATCAAATTTTAAATAAATTAAAAATATCTCACTATTTATTTGATATAAAAAATTTTCAATTGTTAAATATATATTAAAAAAATAGTATTCTCGATTGATATGATAGAAATGCTGAATTGATTCAAAACTTTACAAGCATAATAAGTATAATTATATTGCTAACTCCAATTATTGGTTTGTTAAAATATTGATTAGATAAAAATTATAAAACTATATAAAATCAATTTAATTTAATACAAATATAAGTTCATTATATATAAAGCACTTTCTCAAAATTTTGTCTTATCAAATTAAATTCAATTTATTCCTTAGATGATTTCAAATTAAGATAAAGCCTACGGATAAAAAAAATTAGGATAAACCATAGATCATAAACTTGATTAGCCTCAATTTGATTCCTTCAAATTTTAGTTATTGCTCTCTGCATCTCTTTCTTTTACTTTTTATTTTCTAAGGTGACTAATTATATGTATACTTATAGACTAGATTTTTGTATACCCACTTTGTGAGTGTTTGTAAAAATGTTAATAATGTAATATTTATTATGTATATATATTTTTTGAAAAAAATAGGTAGCGGATAGTTTTTAATTTAAAAAATATATATGTGTAAAACTCTAAAAACCAAAATATTCATAAATTTATTTTACTATTTTAATTTTGTTATGACTTTCGAGTAATTTCATTTACTGAGTTCGTGTCTGGTTAACTTGAAACATCAACTCTACCACGCACTTTATATATATGATATATATATATTTCCGTATAAAAATAAAAAAATTTAACATTTTATCAATCGACTATCATAAATTGCCTCAACTTTTACATTTAATAATTGAACAATAATTTATGACAATAACATCTCGACTAAACATGCTCATGGGCTAGGCCAAGTCGGATTTAGGCTAGGTTTGAGCGTGGTATTAATATTGCATATACTTGCCTAAGCCTGGTCTGTCCCAAAATATGAGCTTCGAATTTTGCCAGAACCCACCCATATTTGTAAATAGACAGTCTAAGCTCATATATTATAATTTTTTATAATTTATTTTTTTAAATTATATTTTTATTAATTTAATAATTTTCTTTTATTAAATTTATAAATATAAATAATTTAACTTAGTTGTAAAAGTTTTAACTATAATATTATATATATGTATTGTTTATATGACAAAAATTATATAATACATAAAATATAAAATAAATATATATAATGTAATAGTAAAATGAGCTGGGTTGGGTGGGGCTTAGGCCTTGAAAGTTGGACCCGAGGCCAAGCCCATTTTTTAATCGAGCCTAATTTTTTTTTGGTCTAAGCTCATTTTTCGGGCTTAATATTTTTGTCAAATCCTCCCAAATATTGAGCGGACCTTCAGGCTTACACGAATAGCCCTACCTTTAAGCAAGTCTAATCTCAATCCCCACCTTAGATTTTTTTTTTTTGTGATAAATAACCTTATAAATGAGACATTTCTTCATTTTTATTTATCTAATGTGGCTCATAAATATTTACTTAATAATTTATGTATCCCTTCCTAAAATGGTTACCTTTGGATTGGGTTCCATCTCTTTTGCTCAATAAGAAAAATATACTTTTTTTAAATACCAAAATCATGCTTACATTCTTTTAGTTTAGTGGCTAAGAGGACATCAAAGTGCTATGTTAAACTTGGATTCAAGTTCTAACATTTTCTCCTATTTTCTTAATTTATCATTATAATATTATTGCTTTTCTGGTAAAAAATACCAAAATTATACATAATACAAACTTCCATCTGGACTTTGATGACCAACATATATTTATATTTTTATATATATAAACAACTCCTATGGCATCTTGAATCCATCATAAAAACATTTTTCCTCTCAACCTTAGAGCTCTTCTTCTTTGTTAAGCTTTTCTCTCTGCAAAAGAGGTAATCTATCTTTCTTCGTCGTCTCTCCTCGTCTTTCCACTTCTCTATAGGCTTTTCTTACCTACTTACTTCTTTGCTTGATCTAAACCCATGCCACTTTTATTTTCTTTGGAAACAAAAGATTTTCCCTAGATTATCACATTCTTAGATCTTTTGCATGCAACTTCATTTGGCAAAATCAAATTGAGTGGATTTTTGTAATCACAACGCCTGGTCACATTTAGAGACTATAATAAATCATTAGTTCAAGCTTTGCCTCATTCCTGGGGATCAACCAACTCTAATCACCAACTAGTTGTGGCCATTTGTTGGTTTTTTTCACCTCGTTGATTTCTCCATAATATTCACATATCCTTTACCTCTTTCTATCAATGATGTCGAAAAAAGTGAAGGGTCAATTGGAGGTGACAGAGAGACTGTTTCACCCTCATTATGGCATGGTGGTAAAAGGATTTTACAGTTAAAAAATCAGACAATTTCTAAAAAACTAGTTGATTTTTTTCCTATCCCTATCTACAAACATTTATGGAAAGAAATACTTGGAGAAATTGCAGCTGGACTGAAAATAATGAGAGAATTGAAGCATTAGCTGAAGAAACTAGCAGCAATGAACGATTGAGCATCTCCTCTAGTAATAACAAAAGCAAGAAGAGGGCCAATCATACCTTTCTATGCAGAGAAGCTAGAGGTTAGTAGAAATTTTTGGAATAACTGTCTAATTGGCTACCTCCATGATTTACACTACTTTTCAGCTAGACATCTTCAAAATACTATAAATAGAGCACATTTTTGTTCTCCCGAACACTGATGTGGATCCAAATTTAGGGATTACCTCTCGAATATCATAGATCCTTTCTGGCAGCGAGACTGGCACACGTTGCTAGGCAAATTATGGAAGTCATTGGGAAGACGTGACTCCAAGGAATATTCACTTTATGAAAGTGCGAGTGTGGATCAACCGTTGGCTTCCCTTAATAGCAGGATGTGTGAATAGAAGAGATGACGGGGTCTCAATATGGATTGAATTTTGATACAAGCGAATTCGTAAGATTTGTGCAAACTGTGGAATCATAGGGCACACTCCACCAAATTGCTCACACCAAAACCAAGAGATAGAAAGGATGATTAATGATCAAATGTTGGACATCTATTGAGGGTTTTGGTATGAAACAGGATATGATCTACAACAAATACTCTTTAAAAGCACAGTACAAGCGTCTTACGACAGAGGTAATCAAAAATCTATTTTCATTTCATATGTTTGGAAAGTCATGGAGCGAGTCATGCGAATCAAGAAGTCCAAGAAAATTAAGTCAATGAAGCTGAATTGAGATAAGAAAATGCAATGGGTGTTAATCTTGCGTCTGATAATGCTCATCACATCCCTAGCCAGCATGCAAATGCGTCTATCCGACACCTTCTGGAAACATTCTCCTATCTGTGTGGTGCAAATCACTATTAACAAGACTTAAACACAGATTGTATCCCAGAACCCAAGTAATTCGACAGATAACACATCCTTCATTAATTTTGCTCCACTAACATTAGATGAGCAAAGGGAGTTGGACAGGTAGCAACAACTGGACCCTTTTTTTTGTAGAAACAACTGAAAATGGCAAGTGGATCACAAAATAGGGTGCAATATCTCAACCGCTTAACAACACTCCAAAATGGATTGGACTACCCAATGGAGAAATTTTCTTGACTAATAGTAAGATAGATACATCAGAAAATAGTGCAATAGGAGCAATAAGAAGGATGGCTAAGATTTTAAGAAGCGAAGCACATTAAAGAGGGTTTAGCATCGATATTGAGAATCACCAAGATATCAATTCAATTATGTTGGATTACTACTTCACCATTCATAACAAACTCCTATCCGCCATACTTCAGAACATTTCGGCAAGAGGTTGAAGAATCATATCACCGAAATGTCACTACAACTGGAAAATCAAGAACCGTTAGATGACCGCCAAAGAGACACTATACTATATGGATTAAGCAGGTGAAGCCAAACTCAGTAAATCAAGACAGAATAAAAGAACTGCAAAAATAACAGTCAATGGATGCCTAATCCCTGAATACAAATAGAATTTCAAGCTAAAAAAATAGAGGGATGCTGAGGTAAGCGACCAAGAATCAACAGGCAAGAGACAAGTAAGACGCCTGTTGCAGTCCTTAGAAGTAAGTGATCTATAAAACAACCAAGGAATTGAAGATGAGTAGGGGTTCAGGTAGGTTGTCCCTCAATAGCCTGCCAAGGAGTTATGATTCTTCTAAGTTGGAATATTAGGGGTTTGGGTCAACCCCTAACAACATTCCACTGCAGTAAATTGATCCAAGGGCATAGTGTTGATTTTTGCTTTATCATGGAAACCAAAATGAATATTGAGAAAGGTAATTTATTTGCATAAAAATATGGTTTTGCAAAATCAGATGGAATATTTAGTGAAGTTAGGAGTGGAAAACTCCTTGTAATGTAGAAAATTTTTTTTGATGTTTTAGTTTGTTGAAATTTTAGATTGATGGACGAGAAGAAAAAGAGGGAAGAGAAGATAAAGAGTTTCTTATGTTTCTTATATTATAAAAGTATTAGTACAAGTGGGTATTTATACATAAGGAGCTAAACTGAATAAGAAAATACAAATAATTAAGCTAAATTAAATAAGAAAATAAAAATTAATTGACTAATTGATATACTAAAATTATACTAAATAAGTTAACTAATTTATTGTCTTAACACTCCCCTCAAACTCAAGGTGGCATAGAAGATGAGAGCTTGAGTTTAGAAACTTGATCTTGAAAGCATTCAAGATGGTTGAAAACCTTAGGAACTAGACGAAAAGAGGATGAACCAGTTGATGGTTAAAAGCTTTGAAACGAACCAAACTGAATTAGACTAGAAGAGAAGAAAGTTGACGTGACGCTCCAGGACACATGTATCAATAGAATTATGGCACGTGTATACCACGAATGAGTTAACGACGATGTGGCCACTAATCAAGATGATGATGTGGCAATGAAAAAAAACACGTGGACAAATAAAGATCGGACACGTGTTATGTGGGGGGGATGATGTGGCAGCCACCTTTACTGATGGCATGGCGATGATTAGACAACCATGTGTCGACGTGTTTGATGACGTGTCAATGATTAGACCTCTTTTATACTGACGTGTATGTTTTCATGGCCTACTGTGTGGATTGTTACTCGGCCTCATTGTTTATGTGAATGATGATGCGGCTGTTTGACATGGCTGCTAAATGTCACAAAGACGTCGTTTTGGTTGTCTTCTACTTTTCACAATCTGGAAAATTGTGTTTTGCTAGCAGTGAATTTTGACATCGCGTGAGGGCGTGTGGACAGGTTTTTGGGAGTAGGATTTTGTCTACTGTGAACTTCAAGAAGAGAAGAACAATTTGGTATTGACCAAATTGCTTTAAGACGGATCGAAGATCCCTAAAACTAGCTGAAAAATCCTAAAGAGATGAAGCCCGAAAGTCTTTTTTTTTCTTGGATGAGGTTCTGATACCATGTTGAAATCTTAGATTAGTGGACGAGAAGGAAAAGAGGGAAGAAAAGAGAAAGAGTTTCTTATATTTCTTATATTGTAAAAGTATTAGTACAAGTGGGTATTTATACATAAGGAGCTAAACTGAATAAAGAAATAGAAATAATTGAGATAAACTAATAAGAAAATAGAAATCAATTGACTAATTGACATAGTAAAATTATACTTAATAAGTTCACTAATTTATTGTCTTAACATAGTTTTTTATAAAGATAGGAATTTTATCTTTGCTTAAATTATAGATGGTTAAAAATGATTTTGGATTACATGCTTGTATGGACACTCCAATTTGAACCAAAGAAAAAATTGTATAGGATAAGTTCATTGACTTAGCAGACAACATAAATAAGACGATTGTTGGATTGTATTAGAAGATTTTAATGGAGTAATAGACAACAAGGATAAACTATCTTTTAAGTCCTCTGCTTTAGAGGGCTAGCTTGAGGGACTGTCTTAATCTTTGTAATTTATCAGAAGTTCCTCCAGAATGGCAATATTTCACTTAGACAAATAACAGAGAAGGAAAGGAGATTGTTCGGAAAGATTGAATTAAACATTTGCTAACCCTTAGTGGTTCAAAAATTTTGATAAAACTTCACTTCTCAATCTTCTGATGGTATTCTAAGATCATAGGCCAATAATCCTTAATGTAAAAACCCATATTGAGTTTAGAAAATGACCGTTCTCTTTAAAGAAATGTGGATTACACATCTGTAGTATAGAAAAGTTATAAAAAGAGTCATAGAGTCTCAATGTAAAAAGGTCTCCAGCTTTTGCTCTTGTTTCAAAACTCAAAAGGACACAACAGAATCTAAAACAATGTAATAAGGTAGTGTTTGGTAATCTTGATGAGGGAAATAGGAAGCTTAAAAATGAATGTTTGGAAATACAACAAAATATGAATTTTAAATAAGGATGTAGATCAAAGAAAACTTTCAGGGATCAACTCAAAAAACTCAAAGAACAAGAGCATATATACTGTATAAAAAAACGTAGAACAACTGGATCATACATGGCGAACGCAACACCAAATTTTAGCAGACTGTCACAGCCCAAAGAAGAACTAGAAACAAAATTATGAGAATTCTCAGCTCGCACAACCAATGGAAAGATAACCAAGGGAATATCAGGAAAGCTTGTGGAATTCTCCAAAAACATTCTCTACTCTAAGGAAGTTGGCTAAGAAATTTGAAGAGAGAAATGACTCTAAATTAAAGAAGAGAATTTGTTAGTTCTTGATGCTAAATACAATGGAATGATCCTTATTTATATTAGTTTTATAAGGGTTATGATTTGTATTCCTAGAAGATAACTCCTAGAGAAGAGTATCAATTACAAGATAATTTGATTTATAAGATTATTTAATTTTTATCTAAGATTATCAATTACAAAAAGATATTATCTTGTGATCTTTATCATTCTCTATTATCTTTTGATTTATCTTTTGATCCTTAATGGCTCAGAAATTTGAAGAGAGAAATGACTCTTAATTAAAGAAGAGAATTTGTTATTTCTTGATGCTAAATACAATGGAATGACCCTTATTTATACTAGTTTTATAGGGGTTATGATTTGTATTCCTAGAATATAACTCCTAGAGGAGATTATCAATTACAAGATAATTTAATTTATAAGATTATTTGATTTTTATCTAAGATTATCAGTTACAAAAAGATATTATCTTGTGATCTTTATCATTCTCTATTATCTTTTGATTTATCTTTTGATCCTTATCATTTTCCCCGGGTTGGACTTGACTCGCCCTCGAGTCAAACTTAGCATCGTCCTCAAAGTATGGCTAAATATCGACAACATTGAAAGTAGCATAGACTCCATAAGCACCTGGTAGTTCAAATTTGTATGCATTATTGTTAATTTTTTGCACAACTTTGAGCGGACCATCGGCTCAGGGTGATAACTTGGAATTTGGTTAATTTAGAAATCGTTCCTTTTGCAAGTGTATCCATACCAAATCTTTTACTTTAAAAGTCTTTTTTCTCCTATGCTTGTCACACTGAGCCTTGTATTTTAAGTTTTACTTTTGGATTCCTTTCTTTAACAACTCTTTAACTTGTCGTTGAACTTCAGCATGTTCTTGGGAACTCATCCTGTAAGCAGCTTTATTAGAAAGTACTACTCCTGGGTTTAGGTCAATTACATGTTACATATCACGTATGGGTGGCAGTCCAGGAGAAATTTCATCAGGTACGACATCAGGAAATTCAGCTAGCAATTGTTTGATTTTTGGTGGAATGGTGGTTCCTTCATTTGACTCAAGCAACAAGACCAATCCCATGGTTTGGGCTTCCACTTTTGTCACCTTGAATTATTCCTTGGCAATTAAGGACACTAGCAACTTTGACTTATTCTTACCTTGGTTATATTCACTAGGTGGCAACGGTGCTAGCTTGATCTTCACTCCATCCTCATTTCTCTTGTTGAACCATTGTAATTTGTATGGATGTGATGAACTTAAGTGGATAGGTTCAGCTTCTCCACCATGTAGTTGGATACTACATTCTCACAGCTTCCATGTCAATGATTACATCATATACTTTGCCTTGGGTAGTACAGCGGGTGTGAAAAATATTGTGACATAGCCATGACTCCTCTTTTGATTGCGCTATGTGCAAGCTTCACCTGATCTCCAGTGTTTCACCATGGTCGACGGACGTGACTTCTTCATCAAATACTAGTTCTTCATCAAATACGGGCTTGTTTTCTTCTTTAGATGCTGCATAAGCTTCTCCTTCAATAATGGTGACAACCTTGTGGTTAGGACATTCTGAAGCAATGTGGCTGAAACCTTGGCATTTAAAGCACTTAGGTGCTTTGAAGCTGAATAGTAATTTTAGGTGGAGGCTTCTTTGAAAAGCTGGGTTGCTGAACCGAAGTCCTATGGACATTAGAAGGATTCTTGGTAGAGGAAGGAGGTTGGTAAAAAGGTCTTCTGGGTAATTGCTTCTCAACACGGATGGCTAGATGAATGATGTCGTCTAAAACCCAGTATTGTTGAAGTTGGACTTGATGGGCGATGTCAGTGTTCAACCCTCCAAGGTAGCGGGTTATTGTTTGCTCCTCTTTTTCTTGGATATCACATTTTATCATGAGCTTTTCAAATTCCTTGGTATATTCCTTTACAGATAGAGTCTTTTGGCAGAGATAATGTAGTTGAAGAAAACAATCTTGATAATAATGTTTGGGTAAGAACTTACGTGTGAGCTCATATCGCATCTTTTTCCACATTCGAATCTTGCTTTTCTCTTCACGCTCACGCTTCCTCTTAAGATTTTCCCACCATATGGAAGCATGCTTCTTAAGCTCGATGGCAACAATTTTGACTTTTTGGTACTCTAACACCTCTTTATATTCGAAGACTCGCTCAACTGTTTGGAGCCGCTCTACGAACTCGTCTGGTTGGAGCTTCCCTTCAAAATCTGGAATGTCCACTTTGATATCGCTGTTGCAGACTATCGATCTCCGAGGTTGACGATTGTTGGCTGATGAAGTATTGCTACTATCCAAATCATCATTTATTTGCCTTCCTTGTGCACCCAACTGGGCTCATTGAACATTCACCATCTCTTGTAATAATTGAACTTGTCTTCTCAATTCTTTTATTTCAACTTCGTGCACAGATCTTCATCTTGGAGGCATATTTTAGGCTAATGAAAACAAGGGGTATGGCTTAAGGATGAAATTAGGAATTAAGTTTAAAAGTTGGGGTTAAAATAAAATTTTAAGAAATTTAGGGCTTGGGTGTAATTTCAAGAAATCAAGGAGTTAATTTATAATTTTGAAAAGTTTAAGGTTTAGAATGCAATTAAGAAAAAATATGCTGACAGGGTGATGATGTGGCAGGTAATGGTTGGGTGACGTGGTGATGACTGGACAAAAGGCTGACGTGGATGATGATGCGGCGAATGTGGCACGTTATGTGTGGCTGATGTGTCACTGACTGGATACCTCAGTGCTGACGTGGTTGTCTTCAACCTCTGGCTGGCGCGTGCAGCGTGTGGTCTTCCGGCTGTGGCATGTAGGAGTGCGTGCTATACCTTTCGACTATAGAACTTTCCAATCCAAGGTTTTTCGCCCTCCTGAACACGGTGGAGACCTCCTTTTGGCTGAAAAAGGACAGAAACTATGAATTTCGAAGGTGGCAATGACAACTCTTGTGGGACTGCTTCGAAGTCTTCAACTTCAGGCTGTTCTTCAGATGCTCTCCGTCTCTGGAACTCAACTCTGACACCAAAAATGGCTCAGAAATTTGAAGAGGAAAATGACTCTTAATTAAAGAAGAGAATTTATTATTTTTTGATGCTAAATACAATAGAATGACCCTTATTTATACTAGTTTTATAGGGGTTATGATTTGTATTTCTAGAAGATAACTCCTAGAGGAGATTATCAATTACAAGATAATTTGACTTATAAAATTATTTAATTTTTATCTAAAATTATCAATTACAAAAAGATATTATCTTATAATTTTTATCATTTTCTATTATCTTTTGATTTATCTTTTGATCCTTATCAGAAGTGACGAGTGAAGAAGTTATCAAATGCTCTCTGAGAGACCTCAGATTGCCCACTTTGAGTGATGCAAACTTGGAAAAACTTAATAAGCTTTTTACTGCCCAAGAAATTGAATAGGCGGTATTTCAATTAGGACCTCTAAAAGCTTCCGGAACTGAAGGTAAGCTTATTTTAATTTTTCAACAATTCTAGGATATCATTGGCCTTCTTGGCACTCTCCTTCTTAAATACGGGTCATCTATTAAAGGAGTTGAATTAGACACTCATTGTCTGATACCGAAGGTTAAAGAACCCCGGAGAAAGTCACTGACTATAGGCCTATTAGCCTATGCAATGTCTCGTATAAGATTCTTGCAAAAGCTCACTGAGCCTTTTACTGCCCAAGAAATTCAATAGGCGGTATTTCAATTAGGACCTCTTAAAGCTCCCGGAGCTGAAGGTAAGCTTATTTTATTTTTTCAACAATTCTGGGATATTATTGGCCTTCTTGGCACTCTCCTTCTTAAATACGGGTCATCTGTTGAAGGAGTTGAATAAGATACTCATTGTCTGATACCGAAGGTTAAGAACCCAGAGAGAGTCACTGACTTAGGCCTATTAGCCTATGCAACGTCTCGTACAAGATTCTTGCAAAAGCTCTGGTCAACAGGCTCTAGCCAATAATGGATGACATTACTACAACCTATCAAAATGCTTTCGTTAAAGGTAGATTCATATCTGATAACATTGTATTGGGAGGTGAGCTGATTAATACCATCCTATGAATGAAAAACAGGAAAATAGCTCTTGGAGCCTTGAAGTTGGACATTAATAAAGAATATGATAGAATTAGCCGGAACTTCATTAAAGCTATATTAGATACTATGGGGTTTGATAAGATATGAATGCATCAGCACTATAAATTACTAGCTCTTAATTAATGGTGCTATACGACAAAGAAACCCATTGTTGCCTTATTTATTGGTCTTTGTCAGAATGTGCTCTCGCTAATGCTTACAAATGTAGAAAAGGACGATAAAATTTGGGGGATTAAATTGAGTAGAAATGGCACAGCTAGCAGTCACTTGCTTTTTACAGATGACTGATATTTCTTCTTCAAAGTTAATGTCAACTCATGCAGAGTCATCAAAACCATTCTTAACAACTTTTGTGTTATATCAGGACAACTTCTCAACCAGAACAAGTCAGAGCTCCTTATTAGCCCATCTTGTAAAGCAAAACCAAAAGGATAGTTCATAGGAATATTAGGGATTACAATAGTTGATAAACCAGGTAAATATCTAGGAATTGAGTTTGGCAAGCTTAAATGAATGAAAGAATTTTTCTAACCTATTCTAGACAAAATCCAAAACAAGCTCACGGGATGGAAAGCACGTTGTCTTTCTCAAAGTGGATGATTAATCTTGGTAAAGTCCACCTTCAATGTTATACCAATTTATACTTTTAGTTGCTTTAAAGCCCCAAAATATTTCTGTGAGAAGATTGTATTAGAAAATGAAAAACTTTTTCCGGGGACACAACCATGAAAATAGGAAAATTCATTTGGCAAGCTAGAAAAAATTATGCCAGCCTATGAATTGGGAGGCTTGGGAATTCGCAAAACAGAATTTATTAATCAAGCTCTACTAGGAAAACAGGCTTGGAGAATACTGACAAACCAGAAATAGGTTGTCTCCCAAACTCTGAAAGCAAAATATTGTACGAAATCAACATTTGAAAAGGTTAAACAAAAACCTCAATGTTCTTGGACATAGCAAAGCATCCTCGCTCGCAAAGAAGTGTGTCTTAAAGGACTTGATGTTTAAGTTAAAGGTAGAGAACGTACATGCATCAAAGACGGTAAGTTGTCCTTTCTAGCTGATAAAGGGGAAATAATTAGAATCAATTGATGGTCAAAACGATAATCTGTCCTATTTGAAAACGATAGCATTCAACTATAGCCTAAGTCCTATTTGAACCAAGCATTGCTAAAATTCTTCATAATCGGACGTTCTCTTTTTCAGAGGGGACGATAAGTTAGTGTGGAAGTTTGACTTCAAAGGTGAATTCTCTGTCAAATCAGCTTACAAGGCTTTTTTTCAAGAAGAACAACAGACACAAGGTTCTCCCAAAGAATCAAGCATTCGGAACAAACTCTGGAAGCTCAAGCTACATTTCAAAATGATTCTTGTTCTATGAAAAATTTTAAATAATTGCCTTCATATTCGAAAGATTCTTCTGGAACAAAATATCCAAATTTCAGAACTATGTCCCTTTTACTAATCAAGAAGAAGAAACTTTGAAACATGTATTTGTTAATTGTCAGCTGGCAAGAATGGCGTGGCTTGCCTCAAATCTTTCTTTCTAAATGGATTGCTTTAGAATAGATAAACTAAGTGGATCAAACAATGGTTGTTTCTTAAGGATAGCCACCTGGAAGATTCCTAAAGCATCATGTCACAAATTGTCAGCATCCTTTGGTGATTTTGGAGGCATATAAATGAATGTATATTCGAGAAGGGATCTCTAAATCCAAATAGAGTTCTTTTTCAACACAAAGAACAATGGGCAGGGATTCTCAATGCCCTCTCCAACAACCTCTAAAGCCATCAACGAAACATAAAAACCAAAGAACAGACTAGAGAAACCTTCCTAGTTTCTTTTCGTAACCAATCTAATGAATGGTGGATGTTTCTCTGCATAAAAAATCCCTTTTAACAACTGGCTTGGGATTGCTGGCCTTACACGAGACCCAACAAGAAACATCATGGTTCTTTACAGAAGCATTGAAGTTTCCATAAATTGTCCAAGCTAGATTAATTCTCCTTCAACAGGTATTTTACAAACTTTTCCTTTTTAATGCTAATTAGTTGTCTAGAGAGATGACAGAAACAAATGGAAAAAAATCATTGATGGGCAAAGGAGAGTTCATTGGATGATGCAACCAGTTATGGATGGTATCTATCACTTGATAAAGGCAGGTATTACAATTCATTTTAGCTCAGAATGGCACCCTTTGGAAAAAAGGCTAGACGAATGGCACGACAAGCGGTTTCATCAAGAATTTAATTCAACTGGCCATAACATGTTGAGAATTCCTTCTACTTATTTTCTTATCCTAAACAAATTATATATAAACTAATCATATAACATATAATTAAAGTTATCCCCAATTGGTTTCCCATTTAGCATGATTATGTAATTAACATGAAATTGAGGGCTAAGTATTCCAGCTCTAACTTCATTGTTTTTTATTTTTATTTGGTATATTCAGGTTATATTTTTGTTATTTTTATTATATATGAAATATAATAATTTATTTTACTTAAATTTTGATGTCTTCGTGTATTCAAGTCGTGTTTTCTTTCATTGTGTCTTTTTTAATTATATTATTATATTATGTTTGTATTATATAATTACATTATGCTTGACATTATAAAGTCTAAATGATTCTAAACATTCAAATAACTTTCAATTTTGTGTCACGTATTATCGTATTCATGTTCATATTTATCTATTTATGTCGTGTTAATATTATTTTTTATATCATGTTATTTTTTAATTATTTTTTCATGTTGTGTAAATGATGTATTAAATTATATATATAAATATAATACTTTAAATATAATTATAACATAAAAAATTCAATACGTGACAATTATAAAGAATTACAATTTCTTGACACACGTGTTATAAAGAATTATAACATAAGGGATAGCTTTATCTTATTTTATAAGATACGTGCAATCTCACACTTTACTGAGTTTTATTTTTTTTAACAATGTTAATATATAATTTTTAATTAATATAACATAAAACATAAAAATATTATGTTAAATACTTTACTTTAAAGGGTAATAAGATATTATTTTATTTGCATTTTGTGAATATAGATTAATTTCTGATCATCAATATATTATAAAAAATAAAATTAAATATATAATATAATTAAATGATAATTAATTATAGTGCATGCATATAAATTGTTTAAAATGCATTATTTGTTGGACTTTTACTTACATTAAACTCCATTAAAATTATGTTATAAAGTAATTATAATGAAATATATTTATAATTATCTATATTTTATTAATTTTTTTAATTTTTACAAATTTGATACATTCGTGTATTTGTTTATGCCAGTGTTATTTTTTGTTATATTTATATTTTAGTTATTTCTGCATTGTGTCCTAAATTGTCAAATTTAATTAGCGTTATCTAACTAACTATCAATTTGTGTCACATTCATTTTATATAAATTTGAACATGCTCGTATCTTTGCGTTGTGGTTAGGTTACTTTTCATGTCTTAGTTTGATTATTTTATCATGCCTTGTTCGTATGTGATACTTTTTAAATAACTCTCAAAATTGTATCACATTTTGTATAATAATTGGTTCTTTATCACTTTTTTTTTTAAAAAGATTATATTAATTTTTGGTTTTTATTATATAGAATAAAAAATTATTATATTAATAAATTTTGGTAAAAATTAAAATATTGAATAATGATGTGAGATCGCTTAGCCTAAGTAAACTTTTAAAACCATTGGTGTTCAATCAAAAGAAAAAAAATTATGATAATTAAATAGTAAAAAAAATTAAATGATGCTATAAGTTATGAGTTACTCGATGAGTAATTATGTTTATATTTTATTACTTTTTATTTTTGAAATAAATGATAAATATAAATATAATTTAAATGAATTAAATCTTGATATCATTTTATTTTTTTCATGTAATACATATAATGAACCAAATTTATGTTTTTATATTGTATTTATATTCTTTTATATTTATTTTTTAAAATTATTTTTAAGTAAATAATAAAATTAAAGTAATGCGAGCATTCAAACTCTAGTAAACAAACAAAACAATGGATATATAAAAATTAAAAAATATATATTATACAATATGAATTTGAAGTTTAGATTATTTTGCCTTTTTTGGTAGGAAATTTGAGATGCAATAATTTCGAATACTTATCTCCATTAAAGATCTTAATGGCTATAAATACAATTTTTATATCGTTTTACTAATGAATGTTCTTAGGATATCTTTTACAGCTCATTTATTATATTATGAGTTTACTTAGCTTGTGCAATCGCAAGGGCGTCAATAAAAAAATATTTAATTATTATTTATTTTTTTCTATCTAATATATCTTTTTGTAAATATAATTTTAATCTTTCTCATTATTGTATTGATTAACATTTTACATATATATTATTTAAAAAATATTATACTAAATATAAAGTATGGAATGAAGATAACATTAAAAAAATATAATTATCTTAACAATAATATTTTAAAATTATATCTTTAAAAAAATTTAAAAATAATATTTATTTTTAATATATTTAAATTATGATTAATATTATTTTATTTAAAATAGAAAGAAAATCTAAAAGGATAGTGTAGGCATAAGCTGAATATATTATTGCAAATAATAACTTAAAAAAAAATGCCTTGGAAACACTTCCAAAAAAGGAGCTGAAACGCCTAGGCCTGGCTGTTGAGCCTTTTTCTAGGCTTATTTGAAGCCTATAACCCCAGGACTGAGATTCAGCGGTCCACATATTCCCAGGCAGAAATTGTAGAGATAAGCATATCTGCAAGAAGCCAGAAAGTTCATTTTCTTGGCATTGCTCAACGCTCAACAAGGCAGGCAGGGCTGACACAAATATCTACTCTCTTAAACCCTTATAAACTGCATTCCTACCTTCAAAAGCCACCTTACGATCTGCATATATTCATTAAGTTCATTACATTAACCAACCATTGTCCATTGTGGTCCAAACCCACAGCCATTATTTTTTCTGAGCTACGTAAGCATTAACAAACCTATTAACTTTAAATATAATTTTATCATACGATAAAAATATAAAATAAAAAATTAAAATATAATATAATTTAAATATATATAAATATATTAAAATTTATATAATATAATTTATTAATATAATAAATATATAATATTTTAATATAATTATAATATATAAAAATATATAATTATGATGCGAAATCATATATAATCAAATCTAAGCATTAATTAGTTTTCGGCCACTGAACATCTCTTTTCTTTACTAAAATTGGCAATGCAGCCGGGCGAGGTGGATTTTGGCTCACTCCAACCCTGACCTGACCTCCATAAAACTTGCTTGACCCTCGATTTTTTTTTTTTTTTCAAAGAACCTAGGCTCGGCCCTTCCCCGAAAAGAAATATTTCTCCTAATCCTGACCCGCCCCGCCCTGTTGCAACCATTCACCCTTGAATCCAAAAATAGTATTTTAATTAAAAAAAATTATCCAAAGATACACTAACATAAAAACTGATTTCTGTAACCTGACTTCAAAGCAAGGAAAACTGGTGCCTCTCTTTGACCAGTGATCGAAATATTTCCTTTTTGAGCTTGAGGTGATTGGTTTTCTCTTATATAAAAATTGGCATCCGCATTTGATCCTTTGATAAATAAATACAAAAATAAATTACAAAGACATAAGAATCAAAGATAGAGAAGGAAATAAGGAAACTGCAAAACAATGAAAACCACCCAAAATCATTCCCTTTCTTTGTTAACCTCTTTTGGGATTAAAAAGAAAAATTCTTTTGCTAAAAATATCCGAGGAAGAGACATGATAATATTTAACGTAATTATATAAATATAATACGTATAAAATTAAAATAAATATAATATGATACGATTATATTTTTAAAATTTATATAATTTAAATTATAAATATATCAAAATTAATAAAAATATAATAAATTTTAAATACGATTATAAAATGATAAATTATATAAATATAAAATAATATATGAATTACTAAATCTAACGTGTAAAAAAAAATTGACCCTATAGCGTTGGGTTGGGACTCGGCAAGTGCGAATTTTTTTGGCATCCCTAATTTTGATGAATGCAAAATCCATTTTCATACATGTATATATCTCCATAGAAAATACTAAATAGCAAAATGTAGATTAATTTTTGAAAAATAATAAATTCATTTTTTTAAATCAAAATTTATTAGTGGAACAATGAGGGGGCAGAGGGGGACCACTGAAAATTTACCTCCAGTTGATGTAAACGTGCTACCCTTCAGTTAAATCGGAGGGGAGGGGATCAGTGAGCTACTGAACTTCAGTGGAGGGGTAATCCCCCTTTGTCTCATCTACTTTTTATTTATTTATTTATTTTTATATTAATTTAATTAATTTAATGTTTAATAATTGAATTTTTAATATAATATAATTTTAATAAATTTTAATTATTATTTAATATATTTTATATTTATATTTTATTATTTAATATAGTTTTAATAATTTTTAATTATTTATTATATATATTTTAGTTTAATATATTTAACACTCATTTTTTTCATTATAATTTACATTCATTATCATTATTATTTTTT
>JBBYHM010000004.1:148823-175194 GCA_038381775.1 Adansonia rubrostipa | reverse complement strand
GGAAAGTATTTTTCTAATAAAGGAAAAAATTTAAATTAAATATTTTATAAGAATATTTTAATCAAATACTTTTAGTATTGAAATTCACAATTTTCTATATATCATATGGTCAAAAAAATATTTGTTTTGGTCGAAATCACCTAGTATTCGGATATTATATTAGGTGTCAACTAATTCAGATTTGAGTCAGGTAGGACCATAAGAGCGACAAAGCTCTCTTACAAAATATAGTTGCGTACCCAACAACTTAAACTCGAAACATCTGATTAAGCTAAAATAATTTTCAATCAATTGATCCACACATTTGATGTCAAATAAATAATTTTTTTTTATTTTTTTGCCACCTTAATCATGTTGCGTAAGCACCCAAAATCTCGAAGGCTTGTATGTTGCAACTTTGCAATTGCCACTCGTGACTTGGCCCATGGTTAAGAATTGGTACATGGGAAAAGCCCAAATTGGCATAATTTGTATGATAATTTGGGTAAAAGGCGGGATATAATCCATTTCATTTACTTCAGAAAATTAAATCAACTGTTGGCAAAATCCTTTAACTTAAAATTTAGGATTCGATTAAATTGATTTATCAAATAAAAATAACATTTGACAGATTAAAAATTTAAAATTTAAATTTTATAATAACTTCTTTTACTTAAAATTTATAAACTTTTTTGTAAAAAAGCAAATATAATTTGAAATCCAAAACTTTATTTAATTAATTCATATAATTATTTTAAAAAATAATATCTAATAAATTTAAAATTAAACTTTAAATCCCAACACCACCAATAGCTTAGACGACAACCTCTTTGATGCTAATAAATATGATTTAGAATATGTAGTTTCCAACCCAAAGGAGTGTCTGTTATTTTGAAATAATAATAAAGACAAGCGTCTTTTAATTTGAGTGTATTGAAAAGTTTGGACAATTGGTTACACTGCTGTAATTTTTTGAAAGGCCAACATTAATTGGTATTAATTATAGTTTTCTCCTTCAATTTTTCTTATAGAATCAATAAATCGACAAGCAGCTGACCTTTGGATGCTCAATGAACTTCTGCTTGGATGACGAGAATCAGCACGAATTTGCTATTAATACACAAAGGTATCAATTATATATGAATGTGTGGAGTAATCAGCAAGGCATAGCTTGAAATAATTTCTAGCTGTAAACTACAAAACAATAGCAGAATACTATGGATTACTGTGCTATTTTTTGTTTCTTGACTCAGTTATAACCCAAATTTTCATTAATAAAAGATTCAACTAAATATGACGGATGTTATTGCTGCGTTGATTGTGGAAGGAGGACCTGAATTTTGGTTAACAGGGCAAAAGTTAACTCCTCGAGATAGCTCAATCTATGATGATTTCATTGTCCATCTTTATCCCAGGGATATGGGAAATCGTAGGCCAATATTTTCCATTCTCTTTCTGGCAACGTTGGCTTAGCAATTGACAACGCACGATTTGCATATAAGAAAGCGAATCAGGAAGCCCCTCTGCTGGCATGAGCTAGAGCTTTGGGCACTACCAAATTTCTAGTTGATAAGGTGATGTGAGGTGTTGAAGCCTTTTATTGTCTAGGCATTTGAGATTTGGAACAATAGAGATTGAAAGAGAGGTAAGAGAGGAAGGCAGTAGAGTCTTATCCGGAAAGGACTCAATATCTACATTGCTGCTGATATTGAAGCTCATAAAAGAATGAAGTCTCTGCAAACCCCATTCCATTCGTCTGGCTATAAGTTCATCACAAGCATCGATTCGAAGAAATTTCAATTTTCAGGGCGAACCTCCTCCTGGAAATGACTTGATTTCTGGACAATTTTGTATATGCACAAACCCTCAAGGAAGGTAGGAAGGAATGCATATTGTCAGCAGTGACTTTAAATTGTTGCACTAGTAGAACCAAAGCAATTTCAAATTCAGGGCAGATAATCCTCCTCGAGGAAAAGATAAAAGATTTGGGCAACGAAATATATGCATAGAGGTTAGAGATGAGAGATCCTGATTAGGTACGTCTAATGCAGTAAAGCAATTGATATCTTGGCATTAAAAGATGTAGACCATACTTAGCTTAGGGAATGATCCTAATGGGAATGCTTGGAATGAATGATGTGAAGCAACAAGGGACAACATCTCCAAGTGTACAAGGGAATTGTACAAAACTCCAACCCCGGAAAGCTACGGATGCTTAGCTTCTTTAATTCTGCTGGTAGACAGCCTTGGGTAAGGGACTTGAGGGAAGAACATTTAGAAAGAGCCAGCTCTTCAGGGCAACAGCAGCTTTGCACCATCTACTCAAGTATGTAATCTGGAATATCGGATCCTTCAATTTTCAGTTTTCGTAGCCGAGGAGGTTGTGCCTCCAATTGCACTGCACCCGAATTGACCAACTCCAGTTCATTGATACTCGGAGCTCTCGGAAGTGAGCCCCCAAACCTTCCACAATCTGAATCTCAAGTTTCATTAAGTCAGGAAGGTGGTTAGGCAAGGCCTTTATTAGCTTCAGACCATCTTTTGAGTATGGTTCTTGGAGATGAGAAAAAGCTCCTCCTGCCATTGAAAACCATTCTTTTCATTCAGGCGTGCTGCTAAAACTCAAAATTTCAAGGGCTCCAAATGGCTTAATAGTAGAAAAACTACTCCCACAGAACTTGGAACCCACCGTCAATATTCCAACAAATGCTTCAATGCAGAGGTCTTTCAACAACGGTAACTGCCCAAGTGGTAGCAAGAAAAAGCAATGCTCACAATTGCTTAAGAGTAGGGATATAATATTTGAGAATGAACGTGGCCCTATACAACCCGGAAATCTTGTTCCTCCATAATATTCAATAACCAGGTGCTTCAAATATGTATGAGGCTCTAACCAATTGAGTACTTCTCTTTCAAACTCCGAATGATCAGTATGACCACTCCAGCACAAGGCCAGCTCTTGAAGATTCACCTTACCCTTCACATTAGCATCTTTAGCACTGACAGTGTTCTGTAGATTCGAAATGGAAATTCTTTCACGCCACTGTTGAAGCTCCCCTAACTCATTGATGCTAGACCCACTATGCTCACCCAGTACAAAATCAGTTAATACTTTTTAGTCTTTTAGTTCGCCCATTTGTATGGCATCTTTGTCAGCTTTGTTCCCCTGAGATCGAGACAACTTTGATTAGATTTCCCATGTTTGTAGCCAACTCAACCAACTTTTCCCACCCAAACAGTATTATTGTTTGCAAATTAAATAATGAACTCAATGATTCTGGCAACCTTTCAATTGAAGTTTCAAACAGATCCACATATCGTAAATGCTTCAAATCACCAATGTCATCTGGCAACTTATTGATATTTTCATATTTAGACGAAGAGAGTACTCGTAGTTGTCTTAGTTTCGGTAGTAAATCATGCACCAGCCTACCTGTAACACAAGAAAACCATGACCATGATAATGAACTCAAAAGTAATAAATGTTCTCAAATGCTTTGATTTATCTAATCCCTTAAATTTATGGATGAGATCATATTCTTGTTTGATATTTGACAGATGCCGAGTTCTATTTGTCATTCTGGATGTACCTTGACCTTCTAATTGGCAGAAAAATTCTCCACACGCAAATTTAGCCAAATCATGAATTATCATGCATAACAAAACAGGACTTATCTGCCCTTGATTGTTGAAAAAATGACCTTGAGAGTAAACTCTTGAAATATTCATCAACTACCTCTTCCTTCTTCATGTGTTTTTTTGGGATGCTCTAAAAGATCTTCTGCCATCTACAATCGAACAGTTCATCCGTTTTGAAATTGTAATCTTTGGGGAACAAGGAACAGTAAGCACAGCAACATTTCAAATGAGAAGGAAGATAATGATAACTCAACATTAATGCCGGTAGAACACTGCTTGCATCATCTGGCAAGTCACATAAATCACTCATTAATATTTTTTTCCTATTCCTTAACATATGGCTTGGATCATAGCATACCACCGAGTGTTTTCGGTGCTGGAGGCAGACCTATACATTTCTTGAACAATCGCCTCCAATCCTGGATTCATCATTGGATTTGAATTGCCAAATGCATGTTTTGCAAACAACAGCCAAAAATCCTCACCTGATAAATGATTGAGATGATGAGTTGGAACAGTCCTCATAATTGATGCCATATTTTCAAGGCGTGTTGTTACAACAATTTTGCTTCTTATTGCCCCAGATTTGAAAGGACTTTTAAGTGCTTCCCATTCATCATACTTCTCATTCCAGACATCATCTACAACAAATAGAATTTTTTTCCCAAAAATTTCTCCTTCAACATAAGTTGCAGTTGATTTAAGTCCTTGACATCAAACAATCTGTTCTAAAATGGTTTTGTTGAAAGCATCAAATTCTTCAAAAACACTTACCCATGCTTTGAGGTCAAACTTCAAAGCAATGGCTGATTCTGTTGTTATTGTATATCAACTTTGCGAGAGCGGTCTTACCAATTCCAACCATCCCCACAATTGGAAGCACTTCTATCTGATTTCCACTCACATCATTTGACGGCAACAACTTGATTATGGCATCTTTCTCACCATTTCTACCTTAAACAAAATGAAACATAACTTTACATTTTAAGCCAACGCTGGAATGAACAACTGATTCAATGCAAAAGCTAGAAGAGTATTATAAGAAAACGGCATATAACACCAAGGAAGCAGATAATACATACAACTTTAATTACTTAGCTCAAAATCTTTAGTCTATTCTACCAGGGATGCAAACATAATTGGTTTTTATTGCAGAATCTCCTAATAGTTAGTAGCTGGCCAAATTTTATTCAAAAGTCATAACATTGACTTAAAAACAGGATGCTGCAAGTTAAAATGGAAAATGTTGCAGTTGTCAACAACTTCGACAATAATATATGAAGTCGTAAAGATCAAGCAAAAGAAGCACCTATATATGTGAAAAATTGAGCGCATAAAGCTAGAAAACCAAGAAACCGTGGGGAAGGAGTATATATGCAGAATCAAGCAGCAAGCGAATCATCTAGCCTCTTCCACTAATAATCTATGCACATATCACCTACTAGTTGCAATTTGTCTCTCTAAACCTTCAAAAGACATTTCTCCGCCACCTTCTTTCAAACCAAGGAAAATTTTGTTTCACCAAATAATCAAATCCTCTCAATGATCTCTTCTAGTTCTAATTCCATCCCTCTATAACTAAACGGGTTCAGAGAAGGAAATAACCAACATACCTTAATTGCACTAGTTTGATTTTCAGCTTCGAACCTTCTTCTAAGAGCTTTAGTGCTAATCTCGTCCAACAGGTCTTCTGCATCATAGACCGCATCTTTGAGCTCAATGATCCATTTTTTCACATTTTTGTTTGTAATTTGCTTCTCCTCAGCATCATCCAGCACTGCATTAATAGATAACAAAGCTATATCCAACTTCTCCGGCAGCCTGTTTTTAAGCTTCTTTCCTCCAACGAAGTCTAGGACCTCACGAGAAGCCATCCTGTCAAACGGCACTTGAAGGGATGCAGAGAGAAAAGCTCCACCCACCAAGTCCCCGGCCATGTTTCCTTTATAACAAGGAAGACTTGAAGCAAAGAGTGGAAGGAAGAGCAGTTTGATGGAAGGTAAACTCTTTGTGCTTAAAACGAAACAATGATCGAAAGGAAAGCAGCAGTGCCGGTAAATTTACCTTGTCATTCTAGCAAACGCTAAGAGTAATCTTTTCTTGGTTTTATCATAATGGTGAAGATAAAAAAGAAGTAAAGAAAGCGAGATGCCAAGGCATATTAGACCTAACAAGTATTTGTATCATGTGTTTTGGTAGTATTTACTTTTGTTTTAACTGTTTGTTAATGCATGATTATTTTGGAAATTAAATGGAACTGCCCCTTGTCCCAGAGTTTATTATATAGAAATGATGAACGGTCTGATGTTCAAGACGGCGAGAAACAATTCTTCCTGCATTTAAAATACAAATGTAAGATCTCTATCGAACACAATTTTAGAAATATCTTAGAGACTAATAGTATGGATGGTTTGACCAAGAGAAGTGTTGATTCTTCTGTTCTCACAGCTTTTTTTATTCATATCAGGTTTGTCTACGTGTCATGTTTCCAGAATCCTCCCAGGTTCAATTATTGCAAAATTTAAAGTTTGAGTCTGGTCCATAACCTACGCTGCACATGTTTCTAGACATTTATGCATGTTGAAATCCTCGACCCTTCGCTTCAAATGGTACATTACTACATAATAGTCCGTCACTCCTTTGACCTTCCATACAAAAGTTCGAAAATTCCAAGGAACCTCTCATTTGTCTTAATATATTTTAGTTTTGAAAACAGTATTCATTATATTATCGCTCTAAGTTAATTAGGCTTAATCCAACTTTAAAGAGATCCATGTACTTTTTTGGATCTATGCCATATAAGATTTAAATTTAAGTTACTTTTGGTCATTGTTGATGCATGTGATCTTGCTTCAAACACACGAAGTTAAATATTTTATATAAATTTTTTAGTTTATTTTTTTATTTTTGAATAGTTACCTTATGATGGTGCATACATAATTTTATAGACTAGATTAGAACTTATACTATAAGACTAATTGGATTTATATCTTACCATTAAGAAGTTGATATTCTAATTAGTAACTGTAGTAAAGTTTAACTCTTCCACTAGAGTTTTATCTTGAATATGATTTATCTAAATAATATCACTTTAGTTATAGTAAGACAATTAATTAATAATCTTAGTTCATTTAATTATCAGGTAGGCCATATTAAATCCAACATTCTCTTATTTGGCCTATAGGATAAACTAAAAAATTGAATAGGTGATATTTAATCCAAACTTTAATATTGTCATAAGTTTCTGCAATTCAACTCTCAATCAATTAAAGATTCACATAACACAAATCATGGTTGTAGCATTCTAATCTAAATATTTCCTTCCATATATTACAATAGATGATCCTCTTTAAAAGAGGACTTTATAAAATAATACTTTATGAATGGATTTTTTGTAATAATTCAAGATCCAATCGACATGTAAACTTTATGTGCATAAATTAAAACATGTCTAAAAACTCTAAGAATGCGATACCAATAAAACCAAAAAAGCCAAAATACATTATGACAGAATTTAACTAGCCCCATATGATCCACATGAAATTTACACTGTTTTTTGACAACGCTTTAGTCATGAGATCCATTATCATTAAATCTTTACTGATGTGTTGGATATTCACTTTTTTCTTCTTTGTAGAGTCTCTAATATCAAGGTACTCTATATCTATTTGCTTGTTGCAATACTAACTTTTATCATTCTTAGAAAAGCAAACCGCATAAGAGTTATCACAATAGATTTTTAATGTGTTAGAAAAATAGATCACATTTACGTAGCAAAATTTTAAAATATTTTAATTCAATCATATTAAATTATGTTGTTATATACAATAAAACCTCCATAATCAATCACCTGAGTTTTAGATCTGAAGATGCCATCCAAGAATTCTTAGATCCGTGTGAAAGCTTTAACCAACTAGCCTTTTCAACTATTCTTCAATTCTTGGATAGTAGAGTGACGGCACTTTTTTTCTCAATCAACTCTAGACTCGTACGAATTGATTCTCCTTAATGACCACCTTGTGCCACCAGATGTAGAATCACGAGACGTGATTAGAAACCTCTAAGTGTGGTGCCAAAGTCTAAAAAAAAAAAAACTTCAGCATAAGCCTCCTATTTATATCAGGTAACAAGATGGCCCTAATTTTAATTTAATTAATTAAAATAATTATTTTATCCACTCCTTAAAAAACTCTAGTTAGGGCCACCCTTAATGTAGAATAGCTGAAACTCGGCTAAGCCCTAATGTAAAAATACATTATTTTGGCCCAATTTATTTTAAGGATTTTTAGTCCATTTAATCTGAATACTAATTAATTCTAATTAAACTGTTAATTGTATTTAACCCGATAATTTATCATAATTCCAATTCTAATTCAAAATAAAATCATGGCAATTTTATTCAAATAGAATAATTATGTATTAATTATCAAAACAAAATTAACTATAGTAAAATAATTAATTCAATCACGAATTAAAAATAAATAAATAAACAAAGTAAAATTTTCTTAATATATTTAGAATATTATTCATATTTAATTTATAAATAAAAATTTAAACAAGAGTTAATAGATATTAAATTAATTATAAAAATAATTAATTTTTCATATCTATTTTATTTAAATTAGTTCCTATATTTATCAAAAGATAAATATAATTAATTTAAATTACTAATTCTTGTCTAAATAAATATTTAATCAAATTAATTATATATTCTAAATAAATAATACCAAAAATTATCTTTTATTTATTTTCCGAAGCAACCGCTTCCACATACTGAGAATCTTCCAATTAAGGATATTCCGATCAATAATAATCCTTTAAGGAATTATGTTAAGCTATTAGAGGGACCAATTAGACATATATAATTAGGCTCCAATAATCTATGTATTGATTATTCTATCCATAATAATTAATCACAAAATTATTAATCTTAGAGTCGTACCATTAAAGACCTGAAACTATACTCCCAATTATATATTACATTATGCAACCTTTACAAATAGTCTTTTAGTCCAATGACCTTGTTATATGTGTAATTCTCTCATATGATATCCATGATCAACCTAAGGTATAAAATTCATTTTATCTACTTAATTGTCTTATCTTAAAGATCTATTATACTTTATATGTGAAAATAATTGTTCACCACATGTGAACAATTATCATTTGACATACAAATAACCAAGGCCTCGTCCATTTTTAGTATCTTGTATAATGTCTTTTAAAAAAATAACCTTAACTCTTTATCGAAGCTATGATTCCATATCTATAAGTAAAACTCTCACGTGTATAAGTTATATACCTAATGAACCGGTCTAATAGCTTAGTACTTGGAGATGCTTTAGCCTTTAGAACATCAAAGTGTATAAGTCATACACATAAAGTCAATTACTTACTCAGGATTAAGGTAATTACACAATGAATGTCAAAAGTGAATTAATCCAAGTAAACGGACTTGTTAAGGGATTAAGTGCACTTTAGTCCAGTCCACTATATCACTATCTCTAGGTAATATATATATGTCTCTAGTTAAGAGTTAAATCGCTCCAGAAAGCCAAGACAAGCCATCTCCCTAAATAGATGTAGACAACATAATAATCTTAACTTCAGTTTATTACTCATATCAACCCCATAGACTATGGACTATCAATTTAGACTACTTATCTCAAAATGTTATCTTCTCGCTTATAAAGTTCATTATACGAAACACTCCAACGATATAAACACAGGTAGTCAATGAGCAATATTTGTTTACATTTACTTTAACATGTAAATCTAAATAAGGATGGAATAGCGATGATATAATGAAACCTTGAATATATAAGTATGAATAATCAGTTCAAACAAATGAAACACATTAAAATGTCTTTCATCTTTAAGACATTCCTAACATAATGTCCTTGCTAATAACAAGTCTCAAACAGAGATAAAATATCTCAATCTTATTGCTATTTTATAACGTAATTCCTTTGGCAGCTTTCATATGATAAAGGCAAAACTTTACTTTAATATCTGCCAAGCATTTCTAGTATACACATTATGTCAAATTTTGTATAAACCTGACCATACATAAGGCTACTAATGCTATATGCATATGGATACCTTTTATATGCTCTTTTTCGTAACTTTTTGGAGATATTGGCTTAAACCAATTTATCCCTTTCACAATTTATGCTACTATAGGTGAATAGCTTTGCACCATAAATCTTTCTAAAACTGTCTTGATATAGGCTTCCTGAGATAGATTTAATGTCTTTTCAGACTTATCTTTATGAGTCTTTATGCTTATGACATATAAAGCTTCACCCAAATTCTTTATATTAAAGTTTTGAAAAGATCTTTCATTTCATGTAACAAAGCCAAATCACTTCTTTGAAGGAGAATATCACCAACATATAGGACTAAATTTAGGACTTCACATTTACTGACTTTAAGGTAGAGACAATGATCAATGACATCTTTAGTAAACTAAATGATGTAGCAACATTGTGAAACTTTATATACTATTAGTGGAATGCTTGTTTTAGTCTATATATTAATCTTTCGAGGAAACCTTCAGGTTAAATAATGTATACCTTTTCTTAAGATCCCAATTTAAGAAAGTTATTTTCACCACCATTTAAAGTAACTCTCAACTAAAATGAACTGGAAATGCTATAACAATTCTTAATGAAACTTTCGTAAGAAAAACTAGAGAAAAAGTTTCATTGTAATCAATACCACCTTTTGAATGAAACCTTTGATCACTTGCCTAATCTTACACCGTTCACATTACCAAATGTTAATATAACGAGTTACTAGACTAGATCATTAAGCATTGATTCCATCTTATTGTCATAGCTTTACGCCAAAGTGTAGAATTTCCACTATGGCTTGTGAAAACAAGATTATCTTTAGGTCTAATATCAAAATTAGACTTTTATAGGTACACAACCAAGTCATAGAAATAGTTGATTTCTTACCCATTAGATCTTTTAATTCTGCTTTTTTTTGTACATTTCACACACTTTTAATAGCATTGTTAATGAGATTAATTATCTATTGTAAAGGTTGTTTTTGATTTAATTGTTCTCTAATGAATTCCGTGGTTATAAATTGAGAAACAATTAAGTCATTTACAAAGATCAATCTAAATTAATTTATTACTTACTATCAACCTTGAAAAGGAAAGTTACTCCCACTGAACTCATGATCCGTAAGAAACTTAACATTTCTAGCTCTAAAAATTCTAGTTGAATATGAGAGACATTTAAAACCCATACCCTTTTAAGTTAACTACATAACCTATAACTGCTAACTGTTTTTTAATCCAAATTTCTTATATTTGGGTTATAAACCTTAATTTCAACTGAACGACCCAAGTTCGTAAATGTTTTAAGCTTAATTCCAACTATTTAGTAATTCTAAAAGAGTTTTAGAAACCAATTAAGTTCGAACTTTGTCTAAGACATAAATAGTAATTTTAATACATCAATCCATAAACTTAGAAGAAGGTGTATGATATTTAAATATTACATTGCTTTATTTAGCTTTTTTTATAGACTTTTTAGTTTGCTTTTTCCTTAATACAACTTAACATTTATGTTAAATTTAAGAGTTTTAAGAACTCTATCATTTATCAATTCTCCAAAATTTTTGTATGAAGATATAATACAATCTTCATACTACAACCTAGAAGAATTTTCATAAATAGCACACAATTTATGACTAAAAATGAAATAAATAGTTAATAAACTATTCTCACAATCAGAATCCAAGTTAATGATGACAAAAACCAATAAAAACATTTTCTTTGAAATTTCAAAAATAAAATTTAAAAATTAAATTCAAAACTCAATTTCCTAATTCAAGAATGGAGCAAAATTGCTTAGAAAATAAAAAAAAGTTTATTGAGACTTAAAACAGATCATGATTTAAAAAAATGATCTCGAAAGTCCTTATTGATGTTCAAAGTAGATGTTTCTCCCATTTTTTTGGTTTTGTTAGCTTTATGAAACCTAATATGGTTATGGGAATATAATTTATTGATCCTAAGTCCAACTACCATATATTATGAGAAACATCACCAAAGGAGATTTATACAAAATGAGTTTACCTTTATTTTCGAGCCTTTTTATTTACTTTAGGCAATATTTCTTCGGCTTAGCTAATGCAAAAATGAAAATTTTCATTCCATTTTTCTTTATTGACATTTTTTTTCATTTTTAGAACACATTTGCTATATTTATCACATTTTACCTAGAGTCACCTTTTACCTAGTTTCTCATTCTTGAGTCTCTCATAGACCATTTTCTTTATTTGTTTAGGAAAAGAGTTGGATATAAAAGTGATAAGAAATTAACTCAAAAAACTCAATTTCAAAGACTAAAGTTGAGCAACAATGTCTCTCAAAACCCATAATGTATTCATGCATAACTTTTAGAATTGTCACACTTTACACTTAAGGCTTCCTTATTAGGATAGTAGCCAAAATTTTATCAAATTTAATAATCTAGTCTTTGATGGCTTTCAAATAATCCTTGACAATGTTAGCCTGAATTGGATAAAAGAAAGTCTAACTCAAAGGATAGGATCAACTCTGATAAGAAAGAAGGGCATGATTCAAAATATAGTGAATCCGGTGTGGAATCAAACGAGAAGGGAAGGCATTGGGCTTGTGGATCTAACTCCTAATCAGTCAAGTCGGAAGAAAGGAAAGAAGGATTAAGAGCTCATCTGGATGCACAATTTGAGATGAAATCATAAATTGATTTACTGATATATGATTTGATATGCATTATAAATAAACAGTTAAATTTCTCCTATTATACATCAAAATCCATTTTTTGTTTTGCACACTTTATTCATTGAAGACAAGTTATGCACCCAAAGTGCTAAGTCAAGGTTCTTAGACCCAAAATAACTTAATTTACTCTTTTCAATTAGAGTAATTTTGCATCATAAGATAGCATTTATTCTAGCAGCCTTATCAATAATAGTAAAAATTGCTACAAAATGTAAAGAATTGTACTTTAATTAAATAAATTACTTGATATTCAAATGTAAATTTAGCTTTCTGTAGGTAAAGATGCATCATGCATATGAATTTACATAACTTTGATGATAAAATAATAACTATAAAATAGCAAAATTAAATAATTCATACCTACTGGCCTACGAAAATTTAACTTTGGATGTTTTATTGTTTTATCTTTTAACCATTTTACAAAATTACTTATTTTCCTGTAGGGCCAAATAACTAATTTTATGTTCTAGCACTTTATGAATATCATTTTTAATATGTAGTTTTCAAATAAAACTTTATTTTAAATAATGACTATTTTATCTAAATCAATTAACATAAGATACTATAGCTAAGGCTAATAATTTAGCACTCTAATAATAATATTCGACATGTATGTATAAAATTTATTGCCTATCATAAATAATCACTTATTGATGTCATTTAGCTTATGTAGTTATTTAAAGAAAATTTTATTTTAAATAATTGCCTATTGTTATCTAAATTAACCAACTTAAGATGTTGTTGGTATTATTGGGCTAGTGATTTAGAACTTTAATAATAACATTCTTAATACACCCAAAAATTTGTATTGCATATGAATAATAATTGTAGCATAATATAATATTAACTCATGCTCACTTGTTGCAAGTATAGCACAAATAATTTTACATATTAATATCATTATCTATATGTAGTTATTTAAAAGAAAACTTTATTTTATTTAACTATTAATTTTAATTAAATCAATCAACTTAAATTATTATAGGTAATCCCAAGCAATTGATTTATATTCTTAATGATGATATTATATATGTATATCATAAATAATTGCAAGCATGATTTAACTACTCATAAAATATATATATATATATACCAAATAAATTTCATAATACAAAACTTTATAGATGTCATTTACCGTATGTAGTTTTTAAAAAAACTCATTATTTTAAATAACTACCATCTCATCTAAATCATGTAACACAAAACGCTATGGCTAATACCAATCAATTGATTTAGATCCTAAATAATGATATCAAGTATTTATATAGTAAAAATTTACATACTAAACTGGAATATTAACTTGTCATGCTTTAACTTATTCTAAAATCATGACATAATATTTGCATTCAATGGCATTCTTTCATTCAATCATATAAAATATGCATAAGATCATAATCTATTTATTTCATGATATATATGGATGTGCATATTAAGATTGTAATGCAAACAAAAACGTTAACATTCAAATATGCACTGAACTTTAGGATGAGATTACACAAATATTGGATCCTTTATAAAGAGAGCACATGTTGTCAAAAGATTCTTAACATGCCAAAATATTTTAACATGACATGAAATTGCTGAATTTTATGCATAAACATATTTGTTATTCAATTAAGACATGATTATTAAATAATAAATACTTTTAGTATTCCTAAAATTTCATAAAAATTACAAAAAATTAGAAATATTAAAATAATCATGTCTAAAAAAAACCAAGGCCAAAACGGCCTTGGGATAATGTCCTATGTGTTGCACGCCCCATTCTTGGCATATAGGCATGGGCTAGGGTGCAATCCTAGCTTTGTCCCAGCCCTTCTCGTAGGTTTAAAATACCCATAACAAGCACAATTTCATTCATTCTCTAAATTGTTGCATTTAATCTTTTTTTCATTTAATTAATGGATCCAAAACTTAATTTAAGTATAAGTTTAATAAACCTGTATAAAATTTGACTTCATAGACACAAAATCAATTTTTTTCTCTTTAGTTTCAAAATTTGTCCCTAATCCATACCTTTAGAATTGTTTTATGTTATAAATCATAAAGGTTTCTAACTACTAACATAGTGTTAGTTATAAATATATGAATACAGCCAACACAAAACTAGTATGAGATGCTATGCGAGGTATTTCATATATATATATATATATCTATATATATTTATTTATACTTTGTCAGATCATGGATAAATTCATGGTATATATTAATAAAGCATATCTTTATTGTTTGAACAACAAAACTAGAAAACCTGCTCTGATGTCACATGTAAGATTTAAATTTAAGAAACGTGCTTTTAGCCATTATTGATCAAGAATGCGACATGACTTGAAACATATGAAGAGAACACCCGTATAAGCCTTCTAGTCTATTTCATTATTTCTGAATAATTATCTTATGATGGTGTATAGACTCTTTTATAAGCTAGACTAAAAATCTATAATAGAAGACCAATTAGAGTTGCATCCTACCATCAAGAAGTCTGTATTCTCATTAATAATTATAGTAGAGTTTAACTCTTATCACTAGAGTTTTGCCTTGAATAGAATTTATCTAAACAATATCACTTGAATTCTAATTAAATAATTAATTAATTATCTTGGTTTATTTAATTATCATGTGAGTCATGTAAAGTCCAGCATGCCAAAGTGTCTTTACTATATGGGAGCTAGAGATGATCTTCGTGTACATGATATAGCAAGTACATTACACCTATGTTACTCATTTTTAAGTATAAGTTTCAGATATTGTATATGTTTGACACAAAAATTGACAATTTTTTAAAAAAATTTTCTTGCATTTGAAAGGACCTTGGAGAGTCACATCTCCATATATGTCTAGAAATAAGTCAAACACAGCTACTTAAAGAAAAATAAAAAGTAAGAGCAACATAGCAATATATTTGATTGCTTATGCATTCTGTTCTTTCACTCTAATTACCTTTTCCATTAGGCAGTAAGAACTTCCTGCAAAGTGATTTTAAGAGAACAAAACTGTTTATTCTTGGATAAAACATCCGACAATCATTTGTATGCCGTTAAATATTGAACTCTTAATAGTATTTGTGAGCCAGGATTATTTTGCTTGTAATTTGCAGACTAACCAGCCTGTCTCAAGCAAATGTTAAGATAAAATTCTGATTAGTTCTTTAAGTTCTATCAATTTTCATAGTGCGATGTGAAATTATATAACCACATATTGTCTGCCACATCTATTATTGTTAGTTAGAATATGAGTCTATGCCTAATGAATAACATTACAAAGAACAAGCCAAAGAAAACCATCGATTTATTTGATTTACAACAATTGCCATATATTGATATCCATTTTTGACTTGTAATGAGTTATAAATAGAGATATCTAAAAGTCTAGCTATCCTTTACGTTTGAAGACTCATATGATATTTGAAAGAATTTAAATAAAATTATTGAGTTTAAAAAATAAGCTTAAGCAAAAATACCAAAGCCAAACCTGATTTTCAATTATATAATTTTTTATTATCTTCATATTTATATCTAGTTTATATCTTATAAAGAATAAACATATATAATAATATAGTGTAAGCAATACAAAATATTTTAAATTATCTATATTTTAAAGTTTAATAAAAAAATTATTAAATTATTAAAGATTAATTTTTTTAAAAAAAATATATTTAAAAAAATAATAAAAAATATAATATGAACTAATATAAATGAGCTTGGACTATCAAGTTACAAATTAATATAAGCAGAATTTGAGCTCATATTTTGAGCAGGAATGAACTTAAACAAATATAAATGATGTTGATATCATATTTAGACCCGATCTATACCGACTCAACCATAAACAAATATAGTTCTAAGGTGTATACCATGAAATTACATCGCCGGAAAAGTTTCTGTATTCTTTTAATATATTTGGTCCTATTACCTTGAGAACTCATTTCCTGATTAATAGAGGCAAGTTTTGTGGGGATTTACTTGTCAAGGGAATTATATTGCTTCATTTCTATACGAATATTTTGAGTTATTCGTCTTAATAGCAAGAACAGTCCTGCATATTCGGCAAAACATCATATTAATTGTTAGACTACAAAAAGTCCCCCATTTGATCTCGTAATATTTATTTGCAATCAATTAAATTCTCAAATATTTATTATCATTCATTTGAGTTCTCAAGCATCTATTTTTACCTAGTTGAACTTTTTATTGAACGGAAATTAAAGATTATAACCAATTTTTATTTAATCAAGGGCTTAATTTAATAAAAATAAATCTTCTAAGATTTAATAAATTGTAATAGAGCGATAGAAGCTTAGAAGGTTTATATATATATATATATATATATATATATATTTAAGAATTGATCTTTCTGTTAGCGTTTATATAAATTTAGCTGTTGAATGTCACATGTAGCACATGGGCGCATACAAAAATGAATGAGATATTGATTTTTTTAAAATATTTTTTAAATTAATAAATATTTTTTCAATAACCCTTCTTACTATTTACTCTTCATCTTACGAAAATACCGTGAAGAGGCTTGTTTCCAATGTGTGAATGAGGCTGTAGCTAAAGTCTTGCATATGATAGCAGTTGGCAAATATGATCCGGGATCGAAGAAAGTTCATGATTTTATGACAACATTTTTGCTCATTAATTAGGCTTAGCCTCTTGTACTTGGCTCATTTAAAGTCCATTTTGTTGCGATTAAAATAAATGAAAATAAATTAATTTTAGCCAGTGCAACAAAGATATTAATTATCATTGCAAAGATTTGATTCATTTTCTTTCAAATAGCTTAGGAATATAAATATTCCAACCCCAAATAACATTACCTTTTATTTTGGAATGTTACAGTAAAATAATATCTAGTTTATGTATAGATTGAGTCTTCAATTAATTCGGTTTTAAAATTTTAAACTTTTAATAAATTAATTGAATTTAAAAAATCGGTCAAATCAATCGAAATCTATATAAGAAATCAAAATAACTAACCAAAAGTAATTAGTTTGATATAATCAGTTATGTTGATTTGGATCTATGAAATTAGGTAATATAATTTTGGGTTGGGTAGGATAATTAGTTGAAATATGACTAATATAAATAAAAATATATAACTTATTTATTTTTAATTAGATGTCAGCTAGGTTTGAAAAATAAAAACTATAAATCGACTGAATAGAGCTATTCAAATCGATTTATCCAACAATTTTTACTGAAATCAACTAAACTAAATTGAATAAGTTAATTAAATGGCTTTCGATTGATTTAGCCAATTGCTCAACCATAATTACATAGGTATGTGAGACTGAAAATATTAGATATTTTTACATAAATATAATATAAAAAATAATTAAAATATAATATATTATGAATATACAGATGTCTAATAAAATTATCACATTTTAATTTTATTGGTCAAAATTTTTAATTGTGACTTCTTGTTATTTATTATTGATAAAAATTTAAAAAAAATGTATTTTACAAATTTTAAAAAAATAATATTAAATAAATATATTTTTAAAATTTAATTAATTAAAATATTTAAAATAATAAAAATCAGTTTAAAAAATTTAATAAAAAATAAGATATGACAATTTAAGAGAGAATGTGTTAATTTCTTCGGCATAAGTAACCAACCAGTTCTATTAGCTCTAAATATAACTAGAATTTATCACTCACAAATGATTAAAAATAATATTTTTTAAAAATATATTATATTTATAAAAGTAATATAAGTTAAGAATAAAAGTGGGTAGTTATTTTTTAAAAAAATTAAAATATATTAAAATAATAAATAATGTTTTAAGATATAATTATTTTTAAAATAAAAATATTTAAATATCTTGAATTTTATTTTTTATTATAAATTAAATTTATTATTTTATATTTTGTAACTAATTTAATTAATAATATAATATAATATTAATGTAATAATGACGACCATAAATCTAATACCCCTTCAAAAGGAAATAAATAATTTTTTAAAATCCATTCATATTCATATGAAAGTTAAGATCCAAAACATGGAATAATTCAATATTTTTGTTTTCTTCTTTCATCTCTCTTCTCCTTTTTGGCCACGAAGGCCAATTATCAACCCATGAAAATCCCCCAACTAGACCATCGTATAAATAAAAGCATATTCTAATAAAGAAAAAAGAAAAGCAAAAAAGAAAACAAAGAGCTCTCGCCCACTCCCTCTCTTTCCTCTTTTTTATTTTCTATAATCTTCTCTTTTTATCTCTCTCTCTTGCTTTACCATCTTAATTAACTCATCTCCTCTATGGCAGTACCAGTCTTGAAGCTTGTATTGTTCTTCCTCTCCCTGCTAGTAACCAGCTTCTCGGTTGTTGAAGGAACAAGCTGGTGTGTGGCTCGGAGTGATGCAAGTTACCAAGCTCTGCAAACTGCACTGGACTATGCATGTGGCTCTGGTGCTGATTGCAGCCCTCTACAGCCAACTGGGCTTTGTTTTCTTCCAAACACCATCCAGGCTCATGCTTCTTATGCTTTCAATAGCTACTACCAACGTAGAGGCATGGCACCTGGTTCTTGTGACTTTGCTGGCACTGCAACCATTGCTAAAACTGATCCCAGTTTGTTCTCCCTACGTTCAACTCTTTATTCCATTTTTTCTTGTTTGGTTTTTACACCTGGGTTTTGCTTATTTCATTATATTTTTCTGGGGTTTTTTTTTTTTTTTTGTAGGTTATGGATCTTGTATGTACCCATCTTCTCAAAGGTATGCATGTTTTTCTCTCATACATTATTAGAAAAAAAAATCTCTTTAAATATTATAATGTGCAAAAATAAACTTGGGTTTCCACTATTTTCAGCACAAGAACATTACCTTTTCTTTTCTTCTTTCTTTTCTCCCTCCATTTTTACTCTGTAGCTTTAGAAAGATTTGGCTCTAGTTTCTTCAACTTCACACATTCTTTTGATTGTTTTCTATAAACAATAACAGTACTAGTAAATAGTGGACTCTGTGATGTTTGAATAAGATGGAGATAAAAATATTAAAATAAAAATATAATGATATAAATATATATTTTAAAATTTATATAATATAAATTATTAACGAAAATATAAAATATTTTAAAAATAGACGGTGTACTAAACGGTAGTAACAGAGTTTCAATGTCTTTGTATTTGTGTTTTCAATGCCTGTGATTCTTGAGTGGAGTCAGCTTTTCTGGTGATGCTGTAGTTGATAGATGCGAGACACGTATCTCTTTGCATGGCATCTTGATCTCTAACCGTCCATTTTTTCCCCTCATGACAGTCGTCACTTTGTGCATGTCAGTTTTACTTGTCCATTATTATCACTAGGTATTTGTCTCTTGGTCCTCTGTTTCAATACCTTGGGTTCCTCGTTTAACTTCTGCCAATGTTTTGATGGGACCAGCTCCTTTTTTTAACCGTTGGATGGTCCTTGTCCAAGTAGGCAATGACATCCAACGGTCAAGGTACTCTAGATGTTGGGATATTGTAGTTGCCCGTGGGTACGTTGGGCGGGCGTGGAATCATGGTTTGTTTTTTTTTTTTCTTAATATTGCCAATTTTTTTTAAATATACATCTTTTAAAATCATTTTTCATAATAATACGCTTGTTTTTAATATACTTTTCCTTCATATAAGTGAAAAAAATTTAAAAAATCAATATGGATAAATTATAAAATTTATAAAATAAAACACGAAAGCCACCCACTCAACTTCTGTGTATGTAATATTATTTCTTTTAATATCAAAGAAAGCCACCTTTAACGAAGGTGGATTCCATTTTTTTTTAATAATTATATAACTAAAATAATGGTAAAAATACTTAAATAAAAGTTAGAAGGGCAGTCATACCCAATGGGGCGACTTCCATACTAAGTTACAAAAAAAAAATAAACAAAAGGGGTCCACAGATGAGTGGCGGATGAATCTTTTTGTTTTACGTACTTTTCATACATGAGAAAACAAGGTTTACTAGTTTTTACCGGTGAACCCGAATGTTTTATTTTATTTGTAATTTCGTATAAATTAATAAATATCAAAATTTTGAACAACAATTAAATTAAATTAAATTTATTAAATTAATTTACGAGATATTTATAAAATCATAAATAAATTTATATAAATTAGTCAATACCCAATCTTTCAACAAAAATTATAACTTGTATAAACGACAAATATCATGCCTTCCAAGAATGATTTTGGTGTTTTTGAGAATAAATAAGAATAAGAGAACATAAGCACACAGCTTCTCTCCTCGGGTTGTTTTGAATGAGCGTAAGAGGAGAGGAGCTTGTTCATTTATAAGCAACGAACAAGCAACTAGAAAAAAAAAAAAAAAAGAGTTCATGAGTGAAGACTTGAAAACTCCTTCCTGTTTTCTGCATCTGCAGGAGTTACTTGCAAAGCAAAACAAAAAGGTTCATAGGTGAATGACCCGTGAACCTTTTTTGTTTTATTTATTTTTAGATTTACTTTTACCATTTAATTATATAATTATAAAGAAAAATGGGAAGCTGCCCTCATTTAGGGCTGTTTCCCTTGATATTAAAAAAAAAAAAAAAGTAATTTTATATATAAGGAAGCTGCTTTCATTGAGGACAGCTTTCGTGCTTTATTTTATAAATTTTTGAATATATATATGGGATACGTCTTTTTATAAATTTTTATAACTTCGACGAAGGTAAAGGCAGTTTCCCTTCGACATTAAAAACAAGCGCATTTTGGGAAATAATTGGAAAAGATCAATAATTTGGCAAATAAAGAAATGGCAATATTAAGATAAAAGAGAAAAAAAACTGGAATAATGATGCAAATATGATTTTACTTTGTTCTTTGAATGATTCAGCAGATTTTGTCTTGCAAAAGATTCCCATGTCTATTAAGATTTTTCAATGAGTTATTGGCCTTGCCTCTCGGGCTTTCGTTTTCGAGAGTTTTTTTGAAGTAAAAAATGTTAAAAAATTCCAAGGACGTGTTAAAAGACTAATTAATCGTAGCTATCCACGTGATACGTGAAGTAAAATTAACATATGTATTGCTTGAATGGTTAGGATCACAATAGTCCTTAACAACTTTCTTGGAGATTTGGTCACTTATTAAAGGAAAAGGAATGTAACTAATGTTGTCAACTTTGGAAGAAATGGCAATCCCCTTTGTTTAAGGGAGAGAATGCAAAGGGCATCACACATAATTCTATGAAGAAAACTAGCATTTCGGAAAATATATTATTAATCTTATTTGTTATGGTTGGGATGACTTTGTTTAACCGGGGGGGGCGGGGGGAGGAGAAAGTGGATAAAGAAAAATACGACTTTAGCACTGTAGTTTTTTCCTCTTATTTTAATAAAATTGTAGTGTTGTAATCAGACAAAATGATTCATCCATCAAATATGGCTTGTTTCTTTGTCAAAAGTAAATGGATGTTACATGAATAGATAAAATGATAGCGCTTTATTTGGTCTTTGTTTGTAGAAGGCAACTAAAGTAATGAAACATAATGCTCTTAGGTTGTGCTTTATTTGATACACTTACCACAAGTCTAGACAAGTACAAATTTTGTCTCCTTCACGTAATTTGCGGTCAAGGTAGAAAAATGTTTGCATAAATAGTTTTAGTTTCATGTTCTAATATGTACCCTTTGTTCAACATAAGGAGACAAAGGACGCTTTTCTTGCATTGTTGTTTAAGGCTTCGCTTCGTAGGATGGGTGGAAAGTGGTAAGGATAATAAAACTTGTTAATCTAATGGTTAAATTATACAGTAAGAAAGTTATGAAATTTAACCATTGTATTAACAAGTTTTTCATTCTTACCCCTTTCCATCTTGCATACCAAACCAAACCTAAATGATTAGAGTGGAAGGAGTTTCTCTACTATTGTAATGTCTGAAAGTACTCTATTTTCACCATAAAACAATACATGGTAATGGTAGCAGAGATCTTCAGTATTTTTAGTAGTAAGGATTTTTCTATGACTTAACAACATGACCATACTTGGCCAATGATCCAATCGAGTACTTGACCATTTTAACGCTTTAGCACATAGCCTTTTGTTTAGTTAATTTAAAGTGACTACATTTCCTAGTTTGATGTTAGGGCTGTCAATGAGGCCAAGGTTAGGACCGTCCATCAACCTTTTCTTCACAAATGCAAGGTTTCTTTTACGTGGTATTTGAATAATAACCAAGCAGAAATTTTGGCTTATGATGAACTTTGACTCGAGTAGTTCCCGATCATCCTCATGCATCATAACTTTTGGTTGAGCTAGTTTTGTTTTGTTGTTTACTAAAACCGCAGTCAGGTTAGTCTCGTCTCGCAAGGAAAAGTTCACTTGTCTAAACTTCAAATTGATCTTCCAATCTTCATGGATTTTAGGCAAATAACAACCAAGTCAGATCAATGTTTTCCATCTGGCTTGACTGGATTGTATTTGATGAGTTTTACAGGAGTTAGAACTTACATGTTTCACTATCATTATTTGTAGTTCTTGTCTCTGCTATTCGTGTGACTTAACAGCTTGAGTTATGGAATTTCCAGCACGGCCGGAGGGATTGCTACCCCAACACCACCAACGACAGCGACCAACTACCCGAATGCACCAACAACTACGACAACTACACCAATCACTGGCGGTGATGGCAGTACTGGACTAAATAACCCTGGACTGACCCCTCCAATTTCCACAACAGATGAATCTAGAGCTTCATTTGATTGTGTAGTCACAACACGCTCAATGTCCATCACAATCTTACTTGTTCTGTCATTTGTTTTGCACCCAGTATGGATCTTTTAAACCAGGATGCGTGACCCAACGATGGGGAAGAGGCGTTTTTGTTAGAAGTTAAAGCCTTCTTTCTAGCTTTATGGAAGCACAGTACTGATGATTTTGATCATTTAGTTCTGTCTACTTTTCAAGACATTTTTCGGCTTCAAGTTGGTTGATCTAGAGATCTAATCTAAAGCATAACAAGGAGCTAGAGCTAGCACTGGGTAGATCTCTATTAGAATCCAACCTTCTTAGCTCCTACAAATTCAATTCAATATTTAAATATTATTCTTGAATGTTTTCCTGGAGTATATATGAGAAAGTGTAAACAAACAGCTATGCGTCTATGGATTTTCTTTTTATGAATCTATAGATATTTTCTGGGTTTGACCTCCACATGTTTGTTGGCAATCCAGGATTTGAAGATGTCAAGATGAAGTTCTTTCTATGCTAACATGGTAACATGCAAATTTAAGAGTTAAATGCCACATCAAAGAGTGAAATTATCTTGTATGACCGTTCAGAAATTGAATACCTTCCTGTAGGTGTTACTGCACAGTTTTAACTTATCCTAGATATAGTTAATTCCATGGCATGTTTGAAGGCTAGCAAGATTTTGACGGCTACATGTGACTTTGTCAGTGTGTAGTGATACATATACTAGAACTTCAATGCTGGTGTTCCAATTTTGTAGTTTTTTTTTTTCTTTTAAGAAAATAAAGGTGAGACGCTTCCTATTTCGAAAATATTGTCAACCGTTCTTGCCAATTCATGATGCAAGGGTTTGGAAGTGCCATTCACATCTTTGTTTCATATCTGTGGCCTGTTTCTAGGAGTAGCTGTAAATGACGGTGCAGATTGCAGGGCATGGCAAAGTGTGCTTGCACACATGTAATTGAATGTGCGTTTGATGTGTGTGTGTGCGCGCGCGCGCGCGCATAATAGAGAGAGAAAAAGGGTCTCGTACCTCAAGAATCCCATAGCCAAAAGCTAGCGTCTCAATATGCACTACATTCAGGCTGTTCATTCCAGCAGAAATTATCAATTGTCTGGTCCTTTATCAAGCTCTAAAGTATTATTTGTTTTAGTCTATTGAATTTCATAGTTTTGTTCACAAAAAACGTCCCACAGGAAAATTTATAGACCCAATCAAACTCTAATATACAACCAATGTAAGATTCAGGGCTCCTCTCTGAAATCATGAAATCGGTCTAAAATCATGACATCGGGTCAGATGTAAAATTGAATGTGCACCCATAAATCTGTCTGGGGTGATAGAGGGATCCGGAGAATTATCATGTTCATCAGCATGCTCAGGTGTCGAATTCTTTTCATTTCAATCACTACTTGCTGTGATATGAACAGGATCCAAATTGTAGTTTTGACATCTCACAGGCATTAACCTAATTGATTTCAGCAAATTTCTTCTCAATTAATTTTATCTTCAATAAAACATTATTTAAAGCCCCAAACAGACAAATTAGGAATAGGAACTAGGCAATGATGTACCTTACATTTTTAACCAGGCCTGTTCGCCTTCAATAAGGAAAATAAATCCAACTCTTGACCTTGTGCTACATCCATACGATCATTGCTTTTAGATGCAGGCGTGCAAATGAACCTAAAATATATAGGTTTCAATCAAACACTATCAGAAGAAAACTGGGAGGAGTATGTTAATCGGCACCTTGAAGTGATCAATTAAACAGTACATTAGCTTCAACGGTTTTATCTCCTCACACATTTTTTTTTTTACATGTGCGTCTGTACATGAATTATTTTAAATATAAATTCTATAATTTGTTATAATAAAATTTACTTACATATAATTTACTATACATAGTAATTAATTTGTTTCTAATTTTAAAATTTATGATTATGTGAATTTAAAAAAAAATTAACTCATAATTAAGTTATTAAGTTAATAATGTCTAATAGAATCTTTGTTTTATAAAATATAAAACGATTGGAATTGAATTGACTGTAGAAAAATTAAAGCGGATCTTCTTTTAATTTTTGTATCAAAGATTTAACATAAATACATGCTCACTGATTTTCTATTTTCATAATTTTTATTTAAATATTTTATTTTTATTATTACTAATATGTGTATCAATAATAAATTTAAATTAATTAATTTTATTAAATTATTATTTTTCATTTTATTTTGAAATAAATAGTGCTGGTGTTGACTAGTTTGGCCCCGGTCGTAAATCACTTTATTAAATTTAATGTTGATGGGGTAGTAGCGGTAGGATTGGTCCCACGGGTTGCAGGGGTGTGTTTAGGGACGAGAATGAGAATACCAGAGGTATGTTCTATTACTCTTAATATGTTATAATAAAAATTTTATTATAATCATATTTTAGATTGTTATGGTAATATGATTTTTTAGTTTATAAAGTGATTATTTTATGGAATAGTTTATTATTATCTTATTTTAAAAAATTATTGAATAGTCATTCTAAGCCTTTATTGTTGAAAAGTTATTTCGGTTTTAGGAGAAATAAGAAATCTCATAATGTTCTCTTTTATTAAACTAGAGTACTACATATAGTTATTTCATTTTATTCTTGCTCTATTCTATTTTCACAGAATAACAATAAATTTTATTATAGTTCTATTTCATTCTAATGAACCAATCGTAATATAAGAGATTCAAGAATAAAAACTTGTTAAAGTTTTGGTCCTGCTCATAAGTTGATGCACTAAGTTAACATAATTTTAAAAAATTAATTTATAATTATATTTTGATGTTATAAAAATAACATTCTAAACGTATCAAATTATTTTATCTTTTATTAATAGTAATATGGTAATAATTATAAATTTTATAATTATAATTATAATTGTAAAAATTTATATAGCTTATTATTTTAGTATAAAAAATTATAATAAACTAATCAATATTATCAACTTTGTAATATCTATTCTTAACTCAATTTTCTAATATTTTAGTTCGAGCATAGGACCCATTCACCCTCAGGCTTGACATTTAATTATGAAAAAACTCTAAAAACATGAGCAAAGGATAAGCTTAATAATGGCTTGAAGGCATTTTTAAGACTCGAAAGGGTCCTTAACTTAGATTACAAGCAGATAGAATGGTATTTTTAATGCTTGCCATAGAAAAATGTTCTCGATTTGGTGCTGTTCTGATTTTCAGAGGCAGCTGGGACAATATTCCACTTGCATGCCATTGTTATTTGGATGGA
>JBBYHM010000004.1:109758-141908 GCA_038381775.1 Adansonia rubrostipa | reverse complement strand
ATTGATATGTAGGATTCCTACCAGTATATGTGAGGAATTCTACGGATTATTTTAATAGCGAGATAACCTTTTCAAATAAGAAGTTGAGATTTTTTTTCAGTTTTAAAACAAAATTAAACCTTTCATATTTCGTATGGCTCTCCAACGGGATATGATTGAGAATTCGTGTTTACCCGGTTCCCCAGGAATGTACGAATAATTTTGTGATTTCTAGAAACATTAAAGCCCGACTTTCTCAAAATAATAAACTTTTATAATGAAGTACGATATGAATTATAATTAAACATCCAATGTTAAAAATTAAAATTTAAGTTAACACATGATTAATAAAGTATCGATTTTTGAGCATCATGAGAGGGTCGATCCTTACCTGTGATTGTAATCGACTCCCGAATCCTTTTATATGATCTCTGGTATAGTGGCAGGCCTCGGAATTAGTATTTTAGGGTTTTGTAACTCTCAAAATAAACACTTCGATAGGTGACCAATCTCACTTAGCCTAAATAGATTGGTGGCGACTCCAAATAAATAGTTATTTCGTAATGATTATTTAGGGTTAAATCGAGTGAGTGGTTTATCTCGATCACCCAATCCCCAAATGAGAAGATGATGATAATGATATGGCTTATACAAATAAGAGAATATAAAATAATAATAACTTTAATAAATATAGGAGCGAAGGCCATTTAAGTCAGGCTTGGCTAGGATTCATATCCGGCCACGTTGCGACAGCATGGCGACTCCATTGGGGACATCTTGAGAGTCAAGCCTAAAATTAATTATGTGTTAACTAGATTTTAATTAATTCGGTTTCAATTGGTTTTTAATTTTTAACCCTAAAATTTTTTTTTGCATTATATTAATGTTAATTTTTATGTTCATCTGCTGTTTGCTTTTGTCTTTTTAGGGATTAGGATAGTGGGTTTTATTTTTAAATGATATATCATAAAATTATCCCTTCGCACACACTATGCACATTGTGTAGTAGTTTTTCCTCTGTCAAATATGCAGAGGACATAGGTACCCAATATGCTAGGAAGGGGTGAAGTAACTCTGCCTTTCAAGGTGTTAGCCTCTGTTTGGGCCAGTGAAAAACCTACCGGGTGTAGATTCCTACGTCTGCCCAAGGTGTTAGCCTCGTTATGACATAGAAGACATGCCCACTCGAATCAAACCTATTCCGACATGAATCCGTGATGGATAAGGATAAGGTACCCCACTAGTCCTTTTAGGGCTCAAGGGATTCGAGAACCTAATTAGAAGTCTGACATAAACTGCATATAGCGAACCATACTAACCTCCCAGTCAAAACCATGCTCGATTTCAGGTGTCACCAAAATTAAGGACACATGAAGGGACAAAGTTATTTTTCTTTTTTCATTTTCAATGCTTTTAATATCTTGTTCGAATAATTTGTTATTTTTGTTCACTGTGAATAATTTATGACTTCCATTATTTTGAAGTTTTATTCAGTATTTCCTAAGGATACTAACTTAGTTTTTATTTTTTTTTGTGCATCTTTCATCTCATATGCATACATGGACGCTTGCTTTAAATTTGAATTTCAGCTCATTTTAATTTCTATTAGACTTTATGGGTGAACGAGTGTAAGCGGCAGTTATTTCGAAGACATTCGAGGAAGTTCGCATTGAGTTAGAACCAAATCAGAAGGAATGTGGGGACAGTACACCGAGAGAATTTATGCCAGGATTATTGCAGATTACACATTTAGATGTTCGACAGAAGAATTTGACAGACTTGGCTGATATATGGGATGGTTGGAGTAATGGGAGGAAGGCTCGATTTATTGAAAAGTATGGGCATATCGCTCTTCTCCTCAGAATAACACTAGATGAACAATTAGTTCATGCTTTGATCGAGTTCTGGGATCCTTCCTACAGATGTTTTTCATTTGGTTAGTATGATTTGACACCTACAATTGAGGATATTGCATTTGTACTGGGGTTAGGGCCTTTAGAGTCGAAACCCATCTTTTGTAAAGAATGTAACCCAGCAAGTCTCCAAAAGAAGTTAGGACAGATTCTTGATTTACCACCCCAGTCAACATTACATTATATCAAGCATAAAGGCAATATAAGTGTTATCTCATGGTAGTTTTTGAAGGTATACATCAGGGAGCATTCAGATAGGGAGGAAGCTCTTGATGCTTATGCTCTGGCTATTTATCGGTTAGTGCTTTTTCCAAGGATACTCGGGCACATCGAAGTAGCCGTAGTGGATCTCTTTGAACGGTTAAAAAGGAATATCCATCCTGTTCTCGTTATTCTAGCTGAAATTATTCGAGCTCTCAACGCATGTCGAAAATTAGGTCGAGGTAGGTTTTTTGGGAGTGCATTGTTACTTTATATTTAGGCTTGGAGTCATTTTTAGGGTAAGGGTGCCGTTAAAGTAAAGCCATACTTCTCGCATTTCATTCCTCTGCAAGAGTTCATCAAGAAACGTTGGCATGGTTCAGGATCAAAAAATCAATGGGTGGAAACATTGAAAAATTTGGCTTCTGCAAATATAACATGGCGAGCTCCTTGGTTTGCGCCTATACCTTTTCTATATCGATGTGGTCAGTTACTTTTCATGCCCTTACTTGGTTAATGGGGAACCGTAGGATATGCACTGCTTTTAGTTCGACGATAGTATGGATTGCAACAGTTTATTCCTATGACTGCTGGGTTGGCCAGCACAGACTTAGACTATTCTGGAGAAGGTTATAGGAGTCTGCTTCAGTCAATAGCCCTAGCTTGCAAAACAAGGTATGAATCAAGGAAAAGTGCTTATACGGATCAAACTACTCTCAGGTATGATGCTTGGAGGTGTATTCGAGAATGTAATTTAATCATCCCGAGTACAGATGGATCTAATCTTCGGGTGTTAATACAACCTCAACCTATAATGCCTTCAGAAGTGCAGTTGATAAAACAAGAAGTTGAGAGAGATCGAAAAAGGTTGGCCGCAAAAAACCAAGTTTTTCAGGAAGAACTGAAAGATGAAAATGGAGCCCGAGGAAAAAGAAGCCAAGAAAATGGAAGAACAATACAACGTAATGAAATAAGATTGGATTAAGCAGAACAAAAAGATGAGACTTATCGGCATATCTGGAAGTTCGAGCAAATCTTCCAATAAGACATCAGATGAGGTGCATAAGCTTCGCCATGAGCTGGGGATGTGGAAAACTAGGGCCTTGGAAGGAGAAGCTAAACTAGCTGCTTGTGAACGAGAGAGAAAAGCACATGCTGACACCCGTGCTTGTTTAATGAGATCTATAGAAAAGAATGAACAACTCAGGATTAATTTCAGTGCAGAGCAAGAAAGAATGGCCAGATTGATCTAGGAATGGGAAACTCTTGCTATGACTATTAAGGAAATGCGACAAGTTCTACGTCGACAACAACGTGATATTGATGCTTGGGTACAAGCTTATCGGGAAATGTATGTATCCTGGGATAATAAGCTGTATTGGGTCGAGTATGAGTCTAACAAATGGAGAGCCAACTCTTTAGGTTGGCAATTCTACATTGATCACCTGACATAACAGATTCACTCTGTGGTCATCCAAGCAAGACATATGGTTGAGAACATCTGTGTTCTGAAAAGCCAAATTAACCCAATTGGTGAATTTGGTCCTTCTGTACTTATGTTTCTAGAACAAGCAAAACAACAATATGACCAGATCAAAACTTTCTTTGGATGTAATCCTAACAAGATAGACAATGTGTAACCTTTTTCAAAGTTAATGGAAATTTATGATTCTGAAATCTTTTGTTAAAGCAAGCGCTCCTACGAGTACATTTATACATTCATATCATGCATTTGTATCATATTTACATAAATTCATTCATTAATAGATTCATAATTTAATAAAATCTGGAATTCTCTTTTTAATATTTTAAACATTGCTAATAAGGAGAGACCTACTGAACAATAACTTACTCATCGCTATTACACAAGATTTAGAGCAAAAAAAATGGCGGAGGATCTGTTAGGAAGATTGGAAAGGCTTGAAGAAAGCCAACGTCAATCCCAAGAGAATATGATTAAAAGGCAAGAAGAAATGCAAGCTCAAATCACTAGATTGATGGAATTATTATTGGTAAGAGATTCAGTGTGCCCGTCCGTAATCAGTCCAACTCCTGTCAGCTCATCTGAGGGGGTCCAAGCTGAAATACAACAAACACCTACCTAAGAAACTCAAATTCCAAACATGCCAACTATACAACAAAATACTCCAGGAGTTACACCACCTCCAGTCATTGATATTAATCCCGATGTTCTCTCATAGGGGGTTAATGCTATAGCTGCACCACAAGAGATGACAAATCTTGATACTGTTGAAGAAGTAGAACGACAATGGAAAAAAACCAAAATTGAAGTAGAGATCGAGAAAGAAAAATTATAGCTTTTAGAAAGAAGGTTGAAAGCCATAGAAAAAGATGAATTTTGCACTAGCGTAGATGTGGAGGATCTTAGCCTAGTTTCTGACCTAATCTTGCTGCCAAAATTTAAAATGCCTAAATTTGATAAATATAAGGGCACCACTTCTCTGCAAGCTCAGATTAAGATGTTCATTCGAAAGATGGCCAGTTATTCTCACGATGATAAGCTCCTCATTCACTGCTTTCAGGAAAGTTGAACTGGATCGGCGCTGAATTGGTATAACAGTTTGACACGAAGTCAAATTCAATGCTGGTCAGATTTAGCTAATGCGTTCCTACAGCAGTACAAGCATATGGCTGAATGGGTGCCAGATCAATTAACCCTTCAAAAAATGGATAACAAGCCTACTGAGTCTTTTAAAAAGTATGCTCAAAGGTGGAGGGATGTGGCATTTCAAGTCCAACCCCCTTAACTAAGAAAGAAACCATCATGCTGTTTGTAGGCACCTTGCGTCCTCCTTATTACAACAAATTGGTAGGGAACGCAACAAAAAATTTCTCTGATCTTGTCATCTCTAGAGAAATGATTGAATCGACCATTAAGGCCGAGAAGCTTGCCTCAAGAGAGTCTTCCAGTGCAGAGAAGCTAGGACCAGTAAAAAAGAAAGATGAAACACTATCGGTCGATTATATGAGCCAGCCATACCGCTCAAGACCTCACCCCAATTATCAAAATCCAAGACAAGAGCCCCAAAACACTTATCCATGCAATACACCTTGAGCATCTGTTTCAACAACCGTACAAGCTACCATTCCAAACACACCTCTCCAAAACTAGCCAAGACCCAATAACAATACATAACCTTAAAGAGCTAAACAACCTAGATTTCGTTATGAACCCTTTCCTTACTCTTATAAAGAAATGTTTGATAAGCTTTTTGAGGCACGGTTAGTGGCTCCAATCTTTTCCAAACCATATGAAGGAAATTACCCTAATTGGTATGACCCAAATTTGCATTGTAAGTATCATGCAATAGCAGGTCACTCGATCGAAAACTGTATGCCCTTCAAGCAAAAGGTTCAAAGTCTTTTTGAGAGGGGTGCTTTTTGAATTAATAATGGCCCAACACCTAATGTGGTAGCAAATCCCTTACCAGATCACACTAAACCTAGGATTAATGTTTTGATTGCTGAAAAAGAAAGACAAAGAAAATCAAAAGCCCAAGAAGTTAAAACTTCTATGGAAGAGGTATGGGCAATCCTGACTAAAGGAGGAATCCTTGGTCAAGATTATGGAAGTATTAGAGGTCAATATGATCTTGGTGCTAACTTTTGCAAATTCCACAAGGGATCAAGACACACTTTGCAAACTTACAGAGAATTTTTAACCATAATCCAGCAAATGATGGACAATGGTAAGATTGAATTCTTTGAAAAGGTTGGACTAGAGGAAGAAAAATCAGTCAATATGGCTGGTGAAGGATCATTGCAGCCGCCCTATGGGGTTGGTCGCCCTATTATCATTCATAGCAATCAACCTAAGATCACATTGCCTGGAATTGAGGTCACTCCTAGGATCATTATAAGAGCACCAACTCCATTCCCGCATCAGAATAGCAAGTAAGTACTGTGGAAGTATGATGGTGGGATAATAACTCCAGAGGTTGTTACAAGTCAACTGGCTGCTATTGACATAACTAGGGTTAGCCATATGACAAGGAATGGTCTCATCTATGGCCCAGAAACCACTAAGACCAATGTGAAGACCAAGTTAAAAGGATAGGTATCTGGAAAAGTAACAATGACTGAAGATAGCCTAGTAGAAGTACAAGAACCAGTAAAGGAAAAAGAGGCAGCTGAATTCCTAAAGTACATCAAGCACAGCGAATACAGTGTCATGGAGTAATTAAAGCAACAACCAACAAAGATTTCCTTACTAACTTTATTACTCAGTTTTGAACTTCATCGGAATGCTTTGCTAAAAGTACTAAATCGGGCCTATGTCCCTCAAGACATTACTATTAACAAACTCAACTGCCTAGTAAACAATATTGTTACTGACAACTTTATATCATTTAGTAAGGATAAAATTCTGCCAGGGGGCAGCACTTCAACAAAAGGTCTCCACATTACAACTCACCGTAGAGGGACCATTCTGCCTAAAGTCCTCATTAACAATGGATCAGCTTTAAACGTAATACTGTTAATCATGTTGTCTCGCTTACCACTTGATGTCAGTTAGATCAAGCACAACCACACAATTGTTAAGGCATTCGACGGGACCAAGAGAGAAATCAAGGAAACTATCTTGATCACTTTAGATATTGGCCCTTGCCTAGTTGAGATCAAATTTCATGTAATGGATATTGTCCCAGCATACAACTGTTTGTTAGGACAGCCATGGATTCATTCTGCCAGGGCCATCCCATCATCTTTGCACCAAAAAGTTAAATTTATAGTTGATGAAAAGCTGATTAGCCTATTCGGGGAAGAAGACATTATGGCCATGACTTCTACTGAAGCCCCTTACGTTAAAGTAAATACTGAAACTGAGGAGTGCTCATTCAGATCCTTTGAAATCATCAACGCCACTTTTGGTGTGGAAGGGTCTATAATCTCGAAACCTAGACCTTTAAACAGCACCCGCATGGGTCTTAGACTTATAGTCGTGAAAGGAGCTCAAGCTGGAAGTGGACTAGAGAGATGTTTGCAAGGAATCAGTCAGGCCATTAATGTTAATGGTAAGAAAGACAAATATGGATTAGGCTTCAAGCCAAAAAGAGTTCAGACGAAGAAGTTAGCAAAAAGAATAAGAGGACAGCAGCCATCCCTGGGTGTTAGCCAACAGTTAGGTCAAAAATCAACTCATTACCTCTCGTTCAAGGAAATTTTTTATTATGGAGGATTCAGTCTAGAAAATGAAGATAAAACAGCCAGGAACATTGTTCTGGTGATTAATAAAGCCTTCAAGCAGCATCATGTAGCTGCCATTGAAATAGATGATGAAGAGTTCATTGAGGATTGTGGGATTCGCCCATGCCCCCTTGGATATGTTTTAAGGAATTGGACATGTGTTGAGATAAGCATAGTGTCTAGCCCAATCCTAAAGTAATAACTAAGAAATAAACTCTGTTATCTATAGATCTTTTTATAAGAACTCAAAATGTTAATTTTTCATCAGTAAAAAAGTAATGCACGTAATCTTTCCTTATATAATCTTTCTTGGCTCTTTTCCTGTCTTACATCCGTTTCTTTTATGATTTCTTATCTCAGCATCCTTTTTTTGTTTCTTTGCATTCATACCTAATTCATATACTATAATCTTTTGCCCATTTCCTCCTTACTTTTGTCTTTGCAGTGAAATAGATAAATCTGATTAGGATTTAGAGGTTAATTTTGAACAGACTATTTGCTCAAACAAGGTTGATCCTGAAGAAGATGTCGATGATCATATCTTGCCTCCTGATTTGTTAAAAATAATTGAATGAGCGCATAATACCCCATGATGAGCCCACTGAGATTATTAATTTAAGGAATGATGAAAATGAGAAGAAGGAGATCAGAATAGGGACCGCCATAAAGGCTTTTACCTGAGAAGATGTTATAAGCTTGCTGTATGAATTTTGAGACATCTTTGCATGGTCTTATCAAGACATGCTAGGATTGGATGCAAAGATTATGGTTCATAAATTCCCCTTAAAGCTAGAATGCAAATCGGTTTAACAGAAGCTAAGGAGAATGAAACTGAAGATGTTGTTGAAGATAAAAAGAAGAGGTTAAGAAGCAATTTGAATCTAGATTTCTAAAGGTGGTAAAATATCTAAGTGGATTGCAAACATTGTCCAAGTTCCCAAGAAAGATGAAAGAGTTAAAATATGTGTAGATTATCGAGACGTCAATCGAGCAAGCCCAAAAGATAACTTTTTTCTCCCTTATATAGAGACCCTGGTTGATAATAATACGAAGAACTATTTATTTTCCTTCATGGATGGATTTTTAGGGTATAATCAAATTAAAATGGCTTCAGAGGATATGGAGAAGACCACATTTGTCACAATGTGGGGAACATTTTGTTACCAAGTAATGCCATTTGGGTTGAAGAATACGAGAGCAACTTACCAGAGAGCAACTTACCAAAGAGCAATGGTCACCCTATTCCATAACATGATGCATAAGGAAATTAAAGTGTACATTGACGACATGATTGCCAAGTCCCTTCAAGAAGAAAGTCATGTAGCGGACTTGCAAAAGTTGTTTGAAAAACTAAGAAAATATCAATTAAAGCTGAACCCTGCAAAATGTACATTCGGAGCTAGGTCTGGAAAATTGTTGGGTTTTATCGTAAGCAAAAGAGGAATTGAGGTTGACTCTAATAAGATCAAAGCTATACAGGAGTTGCCATCCCTACGCACGCCAAAAGAAGTGAGAAGTTTTTTAGGGAGATTAAATTACATTGCTAGATTCATATCTCAACTCACGGATAAGTGTGAGCCAATTTTTTGACTTTTACGAAAAAAAATCCTGGTGAATGGGATAATGAGTGCCAAAATGCTTTTGAAAAAGTTAAGCAATATCTCTCTAATCTGTCGATATTGGTATCGCCTGTTCTGGGATGACCTTTGATCCTGTATTTGTCAGTGTTTGAAAGATGGATAGGCTATGTATTTGGGTAGCATGATGAGACTAGAAAGAAAGAGCAGGCAATCTATTACCTCAGTAAGAAATTTTTGGATTATGAGGTAAATTATTCCCATATAGAGAAGATATGTTGCGCTCTACTCTGGATAGCGAAAAGACTATGACAATACATGTTGTATCATGTTACATGGTTGATCACCAAAATGGACCCAATCAAATATCTATTCGAAGCACCAGCTTTATCAGGAGGGATAGCTAGGTGGCAAGTTCTACTATCCGAATATGATATCATTTATGTAAGCCAAAATGCGATCAAAGGAAGTGCCATTGCTGAATTCTTAGCATATTGGGCGCTTGACGATTATCAGCCATTTGATTTTGAATTCCTGACGAGGACTTGATGAGTATTATGGTTGAAAAAGAAGAAGAGTCATCAAAAGGATCTCAATGAAAAATGTATTTTGATGGAGCATCAAATGCATTGGGGCATGGAATCAGCGTAATTTTAATATCTCCAGAAGGGGATTATTACCTTTTTATAGCCTAAATAATTTTTGATTGCATCAACAATGTGGCAGAATATGAGGCATGTATTATGGGGCAACGAGCAGCATTAGAAAAGAAGGCCCAGGTATTGAAAGTCTACAAAGATTCAGCCTTGGTAATTTACCAACTGCGTGGGGAATGGGGAAATGCGAGACCCAAGATTATAGCAATAAAAAAAATTGATTCTAGAATTACTAGAAGAATTCGAAGAAGTAGACTTCATTCATCTGTTCCATGATGACAATCAAATGGCAGATGCTCTAGCCACCTTGGCTTTGATGTTCAAAGTAAATAAGGGGTAAGAGGTGACGCCAATTGAGATGAGTATTTATGAATTCCCTTCATACTGCCACAACATTGAAATTGAGGCAGATGGCCTTCCATGGTATCATGATATTAGAAATTATTTGAAGGATCGAATATATCCTCCAAATGCCTCAAAAACTGATAAGAGAACCTTAAGAAGGCTGGCACTGAATTTTGTCTTGGACGAAGAGATTTTGCATAAGAGAAGTTTCGACCAAACATTGTTAAGGTGTGTTGATGCTTCAGAAGCAAAGAAAATAATAGAAGAAGTACATGAAGAGGTTTATGGGATTCATGCCAACGGACATAAGATGGCAAAACAAATCATGAGATTAGGCTACTTTTGGACGACTATGGAGAGTGACTGTATCAAGTATGCCCCGAAACTGCCATAAGTGTCAAATCTATGCTAACAAAATTCATGTCCCACCCTCACCGTTACATGTCATGACCGCACCATGGCCTTTTTCTATATAAGGAATGGATGTCATCAGACCCATTACTCCTACAACATTGAACCAGCATTGTTTCATCTTGGTGGCCATTGATTATTTTATTAAATCGATGGACGCCGCTTCTTTTGCAAATTTTATAAGATTGGTGGTGATTAAATTTCTAATAGCCAATATCATTTGTAGATTTAGGGTCCCTGAAAGAATTATAACGGATAATGCCTCCAACTTGAATAATAAATTGATGACGGAGGTTTGCACCCAGCTTAAAATCTCTCATCATAATTCGGTCCAATATCATCCGAAGATGAATGGGGTCATAGAAGCTGCCAACAAAAATATTAAGAAGATTATGGGAAAAATGGTAAAGACTTCTAAAGATTGGCATGATAAGCTTTCGTTTGCTCTCTTTGCTTATCGAACCTCAGTACAAACCTTGACTGGGGCAACACCTTACTCATTGGTGTATGGCATGGAGGCAGTACTACTAATTAAAGTCGAGATCCCATCACTTCAAATATTAAAGGAGACCAAATTGGAAAAAACTGAATGGGCACGAGATCGTTACAAACAATTAAACTTTATTGAAGAAAAAAGGTTGAAAGCAATCCAGCATAGGCAAATGTACTAAAAGATTCTTTGTGTGTATTTCATTTGTTCATGTTCACAGGAATCACAGAGAAAAACTAGATCTTAGAGTTATTAAGTGTGGCTTTATAGGTTATTTTTTCACACAAAAAGGATACAAATGTTATCATCCACCTACAAGAAGATTCTTTGTAACATTTGATGATGATAAGATTATTTTATATGATGGTTATGGATGCTACATACCACATTTAGTGCATGAAAACACCAATAACTTCACTTCCAGAAGGGAAATTATTTTGCCGATGTTGGTATTCAGCAAATATGTAGAGCTGAAAGGGCACATCATAATCTAGAAAATAAGCTAAAAATGAAAGGTGTAAGAGGTAAATAGCAAATGGTAATCTAGAAATCAGTCCTAATTGGAGACACAAAAAGGAGTTAGAAAAAGTAAAGGTGGAGTGGACATGCTTCTAACTGCTGCTAGTACTTAGCATTTTGATAAGTTAAATGTTATTCAAAAGAAGAGTTAGAAAGAGCCTTGTGTTTGGAAGACATTAAGATTCAGATTTAATGGTATAATCATGCCTTTGCCTTTTTTTTAAATTTTTTTATGATTAAGTCACACTCACACTTTCACTTTAATTTTTTTAGTTAGGAAACATATGTTTTGCTTGGTTGTAAATTCATTAGATTTTATTACATTTTGATATAATAGCTATGTGATTTGGACTTGAAGTTAATTGTCAGATATAGGTATTTTGTCCAACATTAATACTTCTAATTTTATTTTCAAAATTTCTTATCTCAAAAAGATCATACCTTATACTGTGAATGAATATGTCAAACACAAGTGCCAAATATAGGTACTCTTAGAAAAATAAAAAATTCAGACAACATAGGTGATGAGTAACATCGGTATCAAATGCTGCTTATTTTGGTCTAGCACTGCCAAATACACGATGTCAACTTCTTTGATCTTTGCTCGATCAAAGGGGTCGAGCAACCATTCAATTTGTTTGGTGAAGATCATCTGCTAACAAGGATTATTAAAGTAATGTTAGATTGTACTATGAGAATTAAATAATTTACAGGAGGCAATCAGAAACAAATGTTTCACAATTATGTTCTATGATCTGGAGAAAACTCAGACCAAACAACCTATTTTTTAGCTATGAAAATTGAGAAGCCAAGTAGAATGTTCCTTTTGCTATGCTTTGGTGCATCATTTTTGCTTCCTCACTAGGTGAGTTGGCTCTATGTTTTTTTCATTATTAACCTTCAATCGTCCTTATTTTTGCATAATCTTCTTTTTTTCGTTAATTAGAAAAATCAATTGAAACATTCTAGATTCCAAAGTTGCGACATATATCTCAATGTTGGTGCCGATTAATTGTAATCTCGTGATGTGGCAAAGGGATGTTCACTTTAAATACTTTAATATTGTACTAGAAAATGTCCTCCCTAGCAATGGGTTTATGTATTTATATGTTTAATTTCATTATTTTTATAAATTTTGAATATAATATATAATTTAATAATCTAATTTTTTAAAGTTAATGAACGTAGACTTTAAATTGAATCATTCTTACAAGGTATACAAAATACCTTTGGTTGGGGATACTTGTAAAGTATAAATGTCTAAAATTATCAAATTTAATTTAGATAAACAATAACTCTAATTATTCTATGACAACCACTTGATTGAAAATTTTTTGAATAGTGATTAGACTCGATGATTTAGAAAACAACATGATTATACAACATAAATATAAACATGACACGAATAAACAAATGTGTCAAGATTTACGTAAAATGAACTACTAATATATCAAAATTTCTATAAATATATAATATATATTGAAAATAACTTCATTCACTAAGAACTAATTGCATTTGTCATTACAACTTGTTGTATTTCGTGAGAGTACTCTTCCATCCAAAAAAGGTCCTCTGAAATATCAAGGCTAAACTTTGCAAGGGCATAAGCTGTCTGGTTCCCATTTCTTCGACTATGTTGGACTTTGCATTCTAAAAATTTTTCCATGATTTTCCTTTCTTTTGTTATAATAGGTCCTAATGTTGATAAATCATCTTCCGCAAGCTGTAACTTCTTAATAACAGAAAGTGCATCACCTTCCAAGATAATTTTTTTGGAATCCCATTTGTTGCGCCACTTCTAATGCTTTTCTTGCTGCCATTGCTTTGGTTATATGGGCTTAAGATACTGCTCCAATTGTAATTGCTACTGCTCCTAAAATGAATCCTTCAAAGTCCCTTACTTTGATTCTTCCTTCTTTAGCTGATGATTAAAGAAACATTGAAATTAGTCTTCATTGTATGTTCAGGTAGTGGTTGCCAATGGACATTGCTATTTCTCTGGTCTATCTATAGATGCCACTTCTGTGCATTTTTTAATTCTTCCAAGTAGGCTTTGGCTTTTTGAAAATGCTGATCTCAGATTGCCTACTCTGGATGTTATTTACTTGGTTTCTTACATTTCATATAGCCCATTTAATGATAAGAAGTTGGTTAACTTCTTCCTTGTTCAACCTTCTTACCACCTTTCCTATCCATTCTGCACATTCCCCAATTATATCATTGATCATTTCTGGGGGTATGTCATTGAGTTATAGTATTTTCTTGGATATGCTACAGTCTTTGATAGAATAAATATTGTCCTCTTCGTCTTCGCCATATCTCATGCATGTAATGTTAAGGTCCTTAATTCTCGAACCAAGTTCTTACTTGTTGGCAAGACATTATGACATATTCGCCACCCAAATAGTTTCACCTTGCTTGGCACAATGGCATTCCGTAGTGATGTTCATATCGTTCTATGTGGACCAATTCCAGGTTGTAAATAAAGGATGCAGCTGTAACCACTTTTAACATGTATTCCCAATCAGTAGCATAATGCCAAATCAACTTGTCTATTGGCACGACTTGTGCAAGGGTGTACTGCAGATACTATTGGCCTCTTCATAATTTCATTCCTGATTAGATCCTCCTTCCACTGCATGTTTTCTTTGTCAATAAGGGCATCAACCTTCAAGTCTCTATGGAGTGTGTTAGTCGATGAGATGACATAGAATTCACCATTTACAAGTAGCCATTTATCATCCCATATTTTAGCTATTCTGTCATCTTTGATTCTCTGTCGTAACATGGCCTGGATAAGAATCATGACCAATTCGACTTAAAATGATGGATGTACCCGTTGTTCCTATATATATATATATATCTTTATTCTTTATCTTTTAGGGATTGTATCATTATTATTTTTTTATTTCAATTTTTATGTTTGGGAACTAAGTCATCGAGATGAATCACTCACTCACCTTAATCCTAAATAATTGTTACGAAAGGTCCATTTTTCTAAAGTCACCACCAATCTATTTTAGCCAAGTAGGATTGGTCACTTGTTAGAGTTTGTATTTTGAAGATCATAAAATCCATAAAAACAAAACCTGAAGTCCACGTTAATACCAAAGATCACATGAAAGGATCATGGAGTCGATTACAATCACAAGTAAAGATCGACCTTCTTATGATGCCCAAAAATCAGAACCTATTAATCTTATGTTAACTTAAATTTGATTTTTATTCGGTTTTAGTATCCGATATTTAATCATAATTCTCATATTTCAAAACTTTACAAATCGTAAATTTATTTTTTTGTTAGAGAAAATTGGGCTTTTAATACTTTTGAAAATCAAAATATTTTTCATACCCCATCAGAGGATCAAAGGAATAAGAAAGGCCAAAATATCTTTCATACCCCTGCTGGAGAGCTAGAAGAATATAAAAGATTTTATTTTAACAATTAAAATCTCTTAAGAACCTTGCTTGAAAACTAGAGAAATACGTAAGATTTTATTTCTATGAATTTTAAAAAAAATTCTCTATTTTTATTTTGAAAAGGATATCTCGTTATTAAAATAATCCATAAAACCCCTTTTATATACTAGACGTACTATTTTAATATCGGAGACATTGCCTTGATTTTGTAAATATTTTGATTTTATAATAAATAATAATATTTGTCCTAAGACTTGGTTTCGACTATACGTACAAAGCTAGACTTAGAGGACATAAATATGGTTAATAAGACTAAAATGTCTTTTAGAGTACTTTCAACTTGAAAGTATCCTAGTATTTCTAAAGAACTAATTTTAATGCAAAATCATGAAAATGCCCATTGGGTTATACCTTTGACATAAAAGTATCTTAATACCCTTAAAGGACTCTATGACATCATAAATGAATGAACCAATTCATACTCTATACCTTCAACATATAAGTATTACGGTGATCATACAGGACTCGATGATAAAAAAATTACTAAAATACCCCTAAGGTGTACCTTCAATATAGAAGTATCCCGATAACCCTAAAAGATTTGATGACATATAAATGAGAGAACCTATTCCTACTATGAACCTTTGACATATAAGTGTTGCAGTAATCACATAAGAATCGATTCTAAGAAAAATTACTAAAATACCCTTAAGTTTTACCTTTGACAAACAATTATCCCAGTAACTATAAAAGACTTGATGAAATCATAAAAAAATTAACCTATTCCTGCTATACACCTTCGACATATAAGTATCTCAATGATCACATAGGATTCAACTCAAGAAAAATAACTAAAACACCCTTAAGATATACCTTTGGCATAAAAGTGTTTGATGACCTAGAGGACTTAATAATGGTATGGAATGATAATTTTACCCTCAATGAGTAACAAAGACATCAACAATAACCTAAAATGCAAAAATTATAAATAGGTCTCTAAACTTTTCAAAATTGCATTTTGTACCCCCACCGAAAAACCAGAGAGTATGAAAAGTTTTATTATTTTCTACACCTCTTTGGAAGACCAAAGGAATGCTAAAAATAGTCTCAAAATATCAAAAATATCACATTAACCGTAAAATGGAAAGTTTTTTTAATGATCCCTAAAAATTTTCAAACTTTCCAAAATAGTCCCTACGTGAAATAAACATCATAAAACAATATAAAACACAACAAAATCAAAATGGCAAACACATAAAAAATCACATCAAGGGTTTGGCCAAGCACCCTAAACCCTGGAACCATTTTTTTCACCTTTTTGCAAACAAGTATCTAAACTTTACAAAATTTTCAAAAAGGTCCCTAAAAGGTTAAAAATACATTAAACACGTCGATGAAAAAAAAAATCCTTAAAAGAACACTAGGTGGTTCGACTGGATGGCCTTGGAATAAAATTTACAACTTTTGCAATTTGGTCCCTATATGATTTAAAATACAAAATTAAACATCAAAAAGCACGGAAAGCATACCAAAAGTCACAAGGAGCATTCGCCAAATACCTTTAGCCTTGGAACAAAAATTTTACAATTTTGCAAATAAGTCCTTAAACTTTTTAAAATTATAAAATTACCATAAAATAATAAAAAATGTATGAAACATATTTATATATGTTAGAATAAGCATGGAAACACTCCTAGAAGTGTCTATATGATTCGGTCAAAGGTTTGATGGCCATAGAAAAAATTTTTAATTTTTGCAACTTAGTCCTTATATTTTCTATAATTACAAAATAGCCTAAAAATCAAAACATCACAGAATCATTCATGTTAGGTTTGGCCAAATATGGAATCTCCCTTACAAGTCCTTCAAAAATTTGGAAAAATTATTTTTAAGCCTTTACAAATTTAAAATATAACAAAATAATAAAATACCATAAAATTAAGTATAAAAAAAATCCAAAGGTCTTAATCATTTTCGACCAACATGGTATTACAACAAAAAATAATTTTTTTCCATCACAAATTTTCATGAATAGTAATATATATACAAGCTATAATTTTTACCAAACATAAATATGCATAAAAATATAATAAATAATGAATAAATCAACATGAAAATATTAAGAAAATAACATAAAAATATATATATGAAAATCAATATTTTTACTAAAAAACACAAATGATCATGGTAAAAAAATTAATTTATTGCTAATAAAACTAAATAAAACAATAAAATCAAGAAACTTTGTTTGTAGCCATCCTACTTGGCCTTTCCATGAGCACGAGCATGATTTTAGCTCACTAAAAAGAAAGAATCAAGCATAAAATGTTTAAAACTTAAAGCTTTGTAAGAGAAATTACCTGAAGAAGTTTTAAAAATTAAGAAATTTTGATGTCTTTTAATGATTTTTTTCTATGGAATGCTAAAGCTCCTCCATGAAAATTTTCTCGCTTATTTAAAGGAAAAGAATCAGCCAACTCTTGAAAGAAAAGGCCTTGGCCGAATGGCCTAGAGTTTTCTACCAATTTCTACCAATTTCTTTTATTATTTTTTATTTATTAATTTTTTTATTTTGATAAGATTTTAATTAATAATTTATCATTTTGTATCTGTCATCATGCATGAAATTATCTATGATATCATTATCTAGAGATACAAGAGAAAATTTTAATTTAAAGGCAAACAAATTATAGGAACTACATCATAACAAATTTAAAATTATGTATTCAAGAAATAAAATTTTACATAACAAATTTAGTTAAAAATTTAATCAAAACAAGCTTCTTGAACTTGTTAGAAAACAAAAATGGGCGCATTAGGCTTAATCGAAAACTTAATGGGCTTATCGAGCCCATTGAAAAAATTAACAGTTTTAAAGTCGAAAAATAAAAAAAATAAATTTTGGCCCATTAAAAAAATTAAAATATAAAAATTTCAGAACAAATTTTTGAAAGTTTTCTGTACAAGAAAAAGGTAATTAAAAATTTTAAACTCGTAAAAATTTACGAGAAAAAACCCTTTTAAAAGGAAATTATATTTGAAAAAAATGCAAAATTTATAAAATAAATTAAATTTTTAAAAAATGATTTAATTTTAATTTAATGAAAATATTAAAATAATTTTAAAAATTATAAACACTAAAAAATGCTTTCAAAAAAAATTTACAAATTAGAAAACTTTATGTCTTGGAAATGAGAAAATTGGAAAAAATATTCAAATTTTATAAAAATGAATTAAATTTGACACTTTAATCAAAATATTAATTTATCCAAATAATAAAGTTTATTTAAAAAATTTTTTCGAGTATGATACTCGCGGTATTATGAAAGATTCAAATTTAAGCCCCAAAATTGACAATTTAATACCTCATGGTAAAAAATGCCAAAAAAATTTTTCCTTGAATATTTCTAATTTTTTAGAGTGAGTATTGGCATAAATACTACATAAGTATCAATACAAATATGCGACAACTTATCAAATTTTATGAAAAATTCTCAAAAATTTCTAATAATGGGAAATTTGAGCATAATAACATCCACAAAAATAAATTTCAAAATTTCAAAAGAATAAAGTTAAAAGCTAATTATTTACCTTAATTTTGGTCTTTTTTATTTGAGATTTGTTCTCTACGAGCTTTCAAATAGCGATTTTTCTGTCGCATGCATTTGTGGCCATTTAGGCATGATTGAAGAAGTCTTGAAAATGTCTAATTCACCTTGAGAAGTCAACCCTCACCGTGAGGCCACTAAGTTCTTGCTTTCGGATATTTTTGAAATACTAAGGAAAGGGCTAGACAAAATTAGGTGTCAACATTCTCCACCTAGTTCTTTGAGATAATACCTTATTGGCTTGCCATATGCTTTGCCAAATAAAAGATGGTTTAGCACCCAAGTGTGACTCCATAAAGCTAAAATATGGAAAGCATTTTGACTTGAACACTCTTGCACATAGACAGTCAGTGTTTTATATAAGACGCCACCTTGGTTTTGCTAAGAGAGCCTTGTTAAATAAGAATAAGTCTCGAAAGTCGAGACCTCCTTTAGCATTTGGCTGAAATACTATTTTCTAATTTAGCCAATAAACTCTTTTGGTCCCTACTTTAGCAGCTCACTAAGAATGTCTTATTATGCTAGTCTATTCATTAAAAAAAGATTTTGGCAACAAAAAGTAGTTAATTGCATAAGTAGGGAGGGACTGCAATATGGCTTTGTTGAAAACCACTTTACCTCTAAAAAATAACAACTTTTTACTCCAAGTTTACACTCTAGCATGCATCTTACTAATGATATCCTCAAAAGTCTTTTTCTTCCCTTCTTTGAATCATGGTTAGTAGGCCTAGATATTTCTCTAGATTATTTGCTAATATATGCTAAAACAGATGCTATAAATTAATTCTTTGTGCAGTTATGGTATTTAGGCTAAAGAATGGAATCAGTTTTTCAAAATTGATTTTTTGTCTTGAGCTATGTTCAAAAAGCGTTAGCACATCCTTAAGCTTTTATCTACCACTTTTACTTGCCAACATAAATAGTAAGCTATCATTTGAGAAGAAAAGATGATTCACTTGGGATCTAGATCTATTTACTTGAACACCAAGTAGTTCTTCATTATGTTATGCTTTGGACAATAAAGTAGACAATCCCTATGTACAGAACAAGAACAAAAAAAATGACAAAAGATCTGTTTGTCGAAGTCCTTTATTAGGCATAAAAAAACAATAATATGGCCACTAAAGACAATAGAGTAGGATACCCTTAACATACATTTCATCATTAGTGATATCCACTTCCTTGCAAAACCTATTTTGTTCATCATGGCTTTTAAGAAGGCCCGTTCCACTCTGTCATATGTTTTGCTTATGTCTAGCTTGAGTGCAAAATATCCTTTGCCTTTATGTTTTTTGAGCTTCAACCCAAGGACCAATCTATATGCCACCATAATGTTATCTATGATGAGCCTCCTATGGATGAAAGAACTTTGTGTCTCACTTATACGCTTTGGAAGGATAATCTTCAACCTATTAACAAGAATTTTGAACACAATTTTGTGAAAGCACATTTCATAAGCATATTGGTGTAGATTGAGTATGTTTTTCAAGCTTTTAATTTTTGGTCTAAGGACAATATATGTTTAGTTAAACGTAGGCAAATTAGTTTGATCATTAAAAATGCTTAAACAATTTTAAATGACCTCATTGCCCACTATGCGCCAATATTTCTAATAAAAAAGGGCAAGCATACCATTTGGTCTATGTGCTTTTATTGGGTGCATTTGTTTGATAGCGGTGAAAATCTCATCTTCTTGAAAGTCTATAAGGAGAAATCTGTTCATCTCGTCTGTCACCTGATGTTCAATAGTGTCTAGAATAGTGTTAAAAACTTAGAAATCATAAGATTCAAATCGATTTCTGAAATAATTTACTGTTATTTACTGTATTTTTTCTTGCTTGTCCACCCATTCCCCACAATCATTCTCTAGCCCGAGGATTAAATTCTTCTTCCTTCGGACACTAGCCTAGGCACAAAAAAGAGGTTGTGTTCGTGTCACACTGCAAGTAGCCACTAAATTCTGTATTGCTATAGATAGTAAGTTTTTTCCTATTCTAGCAAATCATTCAGCTCCTTTGTTGTTTTCCTTTCACCTTTGAAAGCATATTCATTTGGTCTACAAATTTGGATTTGCTTTATTTTATTGTGCAATGAATTTATTATGTTTTGCGATGTTTTATTGTCCAGCTTATGCTACTTAAACAACTCTTCGCATACTTTCTTTAGTTTATTATTAACACCATCAGAAATCATGCTTCTCCAAGTATTAACAATGAGCGTTTCATAATTATTCTCTTTGGCTGATACCACTTTAAAGTGGAATCTCCTTTCCTTCCTTTTTGTTATTTCCCATTGTTTATAGCCATAAATGTCTAGTAGTAATAGGTTATGATCCAAGCCTTTACTTACTAAATATTCAACTATCATGTTTAAAAATTTGTTGTTCTATTCTCTCATTGCAAGACTCTATCTAACCTCTCACATACTAATTTTTAGCATTTCTTTTGTTTGTCCAAGTGCACCACACCTTCTTATACCCCATATCCATTAATCTACACTTTGTAGCCACATCTCTAAATGCCTCCATCTGCCTTTCAAGTCTTAGATTTACTCTACTTTTTTCCCCATCATGCATAATTTCATTAAAATCCTTGAAACAAACCCATGGCTGTAAAGACTGAAATGAGAATTTAGTTAGTACTTCCCAAGAAGTATCTCATTTTCCTTGTATCCACCTCTCCATTGAAACTTGTCAGTCTATGTAAAACTTGATTATCTTCCAATAGCTCCATATCAATCAAAATAGCTTTTTAGCTGTATAAATATATCTTCTCTCCACATAATTGCTAACCCCTTACTTTCTCTTTTACTATTAACCATATAATAATTATGCATGGAACACTTCCTCATTACTTTATCAACCTTCGTCGTATTGACTTTGTCTCGCAGAGAAAAAAACATTAGGATCTTGTTCTTAAACAAGCATTTTCAATGTTCTAATCGTTCGTGGGTTCCCAAGCCCATGACAATTCTAGCTTATGATCTTTATAATTATCAGCGGAGTTAGAAACCAGTCTTCGTCGTTGATTCTAGGTTGGGTTCATTCTCTTCAATATTCTACCTATGTTTTTTCTCCACATTATTAACCTCCATGTTATTAGCTGCTTCATAGTCCTCTCTATTCTTTTTTTTTGTCTAATCTCTTATCACTGTAATCACAACTGTTGGTTACTTTGCGAGCACTTTTTTCCATTTTGCTAGCTTCCTAACTTTTCTGCTCATGGCTTCTCATTCTATATCATCAGCATTTTTCTTTCCTCGACCAAAGTCAAGATTTCTTAATATTATATTCCCCTTCCCTGTTGAAGAGGACTAGCCAATAACTATTTATCTCTCATTTCCTTCTATAGATAGGCCTTTGCTTGTAATCACCTCCTCTTTATTTTTCGGTGATTTCTCCATTATTATAAACTTATCATTAACCTTTCTTTGATGTTGACCAATCTTAGAATTAATGCTTTCCCCATTTACTGCCTCCAATTCCTTAGTTTCTAAATTCTTCAAACCTCAGCCATCATTTTGATTGATTCTTATTGTCTTGCTATTGTTCATACTGATTGACATACTGCTTTTAATACCTTCACAGTTTTGTTTTGTATCAACAAATGACATAGCAATGATGTTTTGCCCAAAACCTTTCTACATCTTGAGGCTGGCCTTCTTTACGCATGACCCATAGAGCCATTCCCCATACTGTTTCTTAGTACTTTATTTTTTGCCATTATTGGAATGTTCAATTTACTATTGTTGATCACATTCTATATCAATATACCCTATTTTACCATAGTTATAATAAAAGTTAGGCAATCTTTCATTATTAGTTTTGCCCTGATGTTGTTACTGTTAGAAGATGAGGTCAGATTTGAAAGATTGTGGAATTTGTAAATTATGAGATTCCTTTAATTAAGGATTAGATTAATTCCTTAAGTTAAGGGATTTGTTGTACAGTTTCCATCTTATCTAGGATTAGTTTTTAAAATTTTGGTCAACTATAATCAACCTAAACTCTTGTATAAATACCCTAGAGTAGGCTGATATTCAATAACAGTGAAATAAAGCATTCTTACCTACTTTCTCTTGATTTCTATCATGGTATCAGAGCCTTAGACTTAATTTTTTTCAACCTTCATTGCCATTTCCTCCTCTTTTTTTCTCTCTTTGGCCTTAATTGCCAAATATGTTAGACTCGAAAATACTCTCTGATGAAATCCTGATGCATCATGCACCCGGGGACCTATAAAATATCCAAATAGCTTGTAGGCTGAATGGAAAAAACTTCCCAAAATGGTCTCAGTTTGTTCAAACCTACTTAAAAGGAAAAGGAAAACTTAGCCACCTTTTAGGAACTGGACTAGAAAGAAAGGATCCCAAGTTTGACGCATGGGACGAGGCAGATTCCATGATCATGTCATGGTTATGGAACTCGATGACCCCTGACATCAGTGACACTTTTATGTTTCTCTCGATAGCCAAGGAAATGTGGGATGCTATCCGACAGACCTACTCCAAGGCACGTGATGCAGCACAAGTCTGAGATAAAAATCAAGACTAGTGCTATAAGGTAAAGGAATAAGACAGTCACGGAATATGCCAACTCACTTCAGAGCTTATGGCAAGAATTGGACCATTACCGGTGCATCAAGACTAACTATTCTGAGGATGCTACTGTTGTGAAAAACTTTATCGAAAAAGATAAGGTATATGACTTCCTAGCAGGGCTAAATATGAAATTTGACCAAGTCAGGGTGCAGATTCTTGGCAAAAAGGAAGCCCACCCTTAAATGAGACTATAGCCTTAATTCGGGCTAAGGAAAGTCACCGAGGAGTAATGCTAGAAAGTCAGACCTAGGTTGAATCAGCAATGATAGTAAAGGTGAAATCATTATCAATCCAGGATATAGGGAAGACAGAAAACCTGAGACATTCAAGAAAAGATGGTCAGGACAGTCTTTGGTGTTCCTATTGTGAAAAATCTAGGCACACTAGAGAAAAATGTTGGAAGTCGAATGGAAAGCCTAACATAGAAAGTTAAGAATGGGGTTACAAAGGTGGACCAAGTAAGAATCATGGTAAAGCCCACTTATCCAGAGCATAATCTGAGGTTGATACAACACCGAAATAGATGGAACTTAATAAAGAGGAAGTGGAGACCCTTAAAAATCTGCTAAGAGTCTTAGAAAAATCTAAAGAAAGTGGGAAATGCTCTTTAGCACTCTCAAGTAAATCTATTCTTATTGGTATAAATGCTTCAGATAGAATTTTAGATTCCTGGATCATTGATTCAGGAGTTACTATCCATATGACTCACTCATCCTTCTTGTTTAGTACCTATTCTCCCTGTCCTAGTAACCAAAAAATTCTTGTTATTGATGGATCATACACTACAGTAGCTGGTCAAGGAGACATCCACATCAACCCTAACTAGTTCTAAAAAATGTTTTGCATGTCCCTAAACTTTCTACAAACTTATTGTCTATCTAGAAAATTACTTTCGAAATAAAGTGTAACATGATTTTCTATCCTACCCACTGTATTTTTCAAGACCAAGCCTCGGGGAAGACCATTGGACTTGCTAAGGAGAAGGATGGACTCTACTACCTTGAAACTGTTAGCATTTCAAAAAGTATCAAAGATGGGTCACCATTAAGTTTTCTTTCCTTATCCAATAAAAATAGTGTTTGGCTTTATCATCATCGTTTTAGGCACCCTTCATTTAGGATATTACATTTTATGTTTCCATCTTTATTTAAGGGGTTAGACATCAAAGAATTTCATTGTGATGTGTGTGAGTTTGCTAAGCATAAACGAGTATATTTTCCCATTAGAAATAAAAGAAGTTTTGTTCTTTTGCAATTAGTCCATACTGATATTTGAGGACCTGCTACTATTGCTAATGTGACTGGTTCAAGGTGGTTTGTATCCTTTATCGATGATTGCACAAGAGTTACATGGCTATTTTTACTCAAGCATAAGTCAGAAATAAGTTCTATTTTCCCTACCTTTCACAACATGGTTCAAAATCAGTTTGGTGTCAGAATAAAAGGGCTAAGGTCTGACAATGCTAAGGATTATTTTAACCATTTTTTATCTTTTTATTTCCAAAAGGAAGGTATAATCATGAGTCTTCATGTGTTAACACCCCACAACAAAATGGGGTAGCTGAGAGGAAAAATGGTCACTTGTTAGCTGTTACATGAGCTCAACTATTTCAGCAACCTGTTCCTAAGTCTTATTGGGGAGAGGCTGTTCTAACAACTATTCATATCATCAATAGATTGCCCTCTACAACTCTTGGACTTAAGACACCCATGGAGGTACTTTCTTTTTTTTACTCAAATGTACAAACCTCCAATAACCTTACACATAGGATATTTGGGTGTATTTCCTTTGTTCATGTCCATAGTAACAATAGAGGGAAACTAGATCCTAGGGCCATTAAATGTATTTTTATAGGGTACTCATCAACAAAAAAAAGGATACAAGTGCTATCACCCACCCTCAATGAGGTTCTTTGTCACAACTGATGTAACTTTTGACGAAGGTAGATCATATTTTACTCAAACTTATCTTTAGGGGGAGAGTTCACATATGAAAGATAAGGATAAGGACAATTTTCTTTCCCTAGAACCAACACAACTAGAACCTACACAAATAGAACCTCCACAAACAGAACCTATAGAATAGCAACCTATTTATGATACTTAGAGATATGAACAGGTTTATGCAAGAAGTAGAGATCCTAATCCTAATCCAGCATGAGTCCAAGACTCTTTTCCTATGTCTTCCTTTGTGAAATGTCATCATCATGTGAGCAATCCCTCTTAGGGCTGCTCAAAGAATCCTTTCTCCACTTTCTTTTAAATGTGTACATGAAAAACTTATTATTTATCGGTTGAGGAGAAGACCCTTCAGTTATTTTAGACACTTTAACATCTAAATTTACAGTAGACACATCACTCATCTCAATATCTGTTTTCCAGGATGGACCCTCTGAATTTTCAGCAGATCCACTTTCATGCCTTGTTGACTATTTTTTATCTGTCAGCAACTTATCATTGTTTTTGTCATACTGGAGATCGAAAGCTTTCCCAAACTCTACATCATCCTTTTCAACTTCTTTACACCCTAATTCAGTAATTACTTTAGCTACACCTGAAGGTGAATTAGGACCCTTCTGAGCATCATGTTTGATGATCCTAGAATCTTCCCCAAATTGAGCAGTATCATCAGCAGCATGTGAAAAACTTTTGGAGCACAATAGATCAGGTTCTTGACACATAGCTACAACCTGATCAACTGTATTCATAGATGAGGGAGCCTTATTTTTCTTATATCTAGCAGTTCTTTTCCTTTTCCTATGAAAATAACTAAGAGGAAAAACTCGGATAATGTTGTTAACATCACTTTGCATCACTTTGCATCACTTTAACTAATGTGTAGGGATTTGCTCATCGAACTAATCTAGTTTCTCCATAAACTCTTGGTCTCCAGTCTGGGTCCTAAAGTCAACAGGATACTGAAGAGATCGAAGAGAGAAGAGCTAGTACAGGATATATGGCAGTTAGAGGTTCTCTCAGTGGTGGTACTGAGGTAGTTGTTGCATGAGATGCTTTTGAAGGAATGATAGAGACTTTATTAAGGACTAAAGAAAGTATAGGGCATGCAACTCGCCATGCAATTGATTGTGCCAAATACGACATTGCAAATGAAGTTGTTGAACTTCCCATCCGAAAGTTGGAAAGCAAACCCAGTTTTCATCTTAAAGTTGACCTATTCTTTCTTGTTGATTTAATTACGCAATGTTCATATAATCAGAAAGGCATTGCTGGTGCTTTATATATCCCTATGCTTCAAACAACATTGCCCCGTCTTCTTGGTGTAGCTACTCCACCTGGAGCAAGTCTCGTGAAAATCGTTGTTAATGACTTAAGGTTTTACGGTTATGGCTTAAGAGGAAAATTTTACCTGAATTTATTCTGCAGCATTATATGGATGACATTGGAGTTTCAAATGATGATACAATTTTAGGATTTTCCTTAAGGTGTTCGTCTTAAGCTGAACTTGCTATAGATGATCCTATAAGAGAAATGGAAGGCATGCTTGTTGATGAGTATGGAAGTAATGCTACATTTCAACTCCCTGGCTTTTTGCCTTCTAATGCATTTTAAGATGAAGAGGAAGCGGAAGAGGAAGGTCTTTCAAGCAGTCCTTGCAGAGAAGCTGCTGATGCATCAATGGTAGAAGCAGCACAGGCTTTAGCAAAGTTAGAAACATGTACAGTTACTCTAAGTGACAGGCATCATTGCATCCTAGAAGACGTGGATGGTGACCTTGAAATGGAAGATGTTTCTGGATGCGCGAAGGATGATCGACCATCATTCATAAATGATAGTCTTGAAATGGACTTGCAGCAGCAGGGCACTGATAGGATTATGGAATCAGCTTCAAATAGCTCCAGTGAATTCCCTCATCTACTAGAGGGTTCACCGCTATTGCCTGCAGATTCTTCTCCACCCCTACCACCTTTGCCTCCTTCACCCCTACCCCTGCCTCCATCATCTCTATCACTGCCTCCACCTCCACCTCTACCAACACTACCACCACTTCTGCCCCTACCAACATAACCACCTCCGCCCCTACCAACACAACCACCTCCTCCAACCCCATTAACAGAACCACTTCTTCCACTTCGACCAACACAACCACCTTACCCAGTTGTGCTACCTTCATGCCCTCCTTCAGCCTTTACACCTCAACCACAAGTGCCAACTCAACCTTCATTGCTATCTCAGCCCATTCAACCACCTCCATCATCAATACGGTCTTCACTGCAGTTGGCATATCAACCACCTATACCTTATGAATTCCAAGGCACACCAAGTTGTAATCATATAGTTCAAATGGCTAGAAATACTCCTCATGGGGGCCATATTGATGCTGCTGTGAAAAGCGAATTGTTTCCACTGCAGTCACCATGCACTCCAACAGGAGTCTGTAATACTAGAGAGCCTTCTGGATATAATTCGAGGCAATTGGAATATGGACATAATGAAATGTACTTAAATGCCCTATCCTCTCAACCCAGTCAATAGTTTCAACCTGGTAATACAGCCTTTATGCAAAGACCTTTACCCTTTAGTCTGCCACAAACCTCTTCTAGCCATTTCTTATTCAAAAAGCCTACCATATCCCCACATCCTCAGCGTCCATATCCTCCTCAATATTCGCTGCCATTGCAACATGATGGCCAGAGTCCATTTGTTGCTGATGAACAGTGCATAATGCCTGCATGAGAATATAACACTGATAATCAGTATGGTGGGTGGATAGGTGGAAGAAATCCATCACCTGCTGGTCTATTATTTGTTCAGGAAGGTTACTTTAGACAACCTGTTGAAAGACCACCCTCAAGTAATATGGGTTTTCCAATTGCTTTCACCAATAATTTATCAGCTGGAGCTCTAAATTCAGGTCATGGTGTCAAAGCCTTAGGCTTAATTTTTTTCGACCTTTATTACCATTTCCTCCTTTTTTTTCTCTCTTTGGCCATAATTGCCAAATATGTCAGACTCAAAAATAGTCTCTGATGAAATCCTGATGCATCATGCACTCGGGGACCTACAAAATATCCAAATAGCTTATAGGCTGAATGGAAAAAACTTCCTAAAATGGTCTTAGTTTGTTCAAACCTACTTGAAAGGAAAAGGAAAACTCAGCCACCTTTTAGGAACTGAACCAAAAAGAAAGGATCCTAAGTTCGACGCATGGGACGAGGCAGATTCCATGATCATGTCATGGTTATGGACCTCGATGACCCCTGACATCACTGACACTTTTATGTTTCTCTCGACAGCCAAGGAAGTGTGGGATGATGTCAGACAGACTTACTCCAAGGCACGTGATGCAGCATAAGTCTACAAGATAAAAATCAAGACTAGTGCTATAAGGCAAGGGAATAAGACAGTCACAGAATATGCCAACTCACTTTAAAGCTTATGGCAAGAATTAGACCATTACCGGTGCATCAAGACTAACTGTTCTGAGGATGAGCTGTTCTGAAAAACTTCATCAAAAAAGACAGGGTATATGACTTTGTAGTGGGGGTAAATGTGAAATTTGACCGAGTCAGGGTGCAGATTCTTGGCAAAGAAGAAGTGCTACCCTTAAATGAGACTATAGCCTTAATTCGGGCTGAGAAAAATCATCGAGGAGTAATGCTAGAAAGTCAAACCCAGGTTGAATCAGCAATGGCAGCAAAGGTGAAATCATTATCAATCCAGGATACGGGGAAGACAGAAAACCTGAGACATCCAGAAAGGATGGTTGGGACAGTCTTTGGTGTTCCTATTGTAAAAAATTTAGGCACACTAGAGAAAAGTGTTGGAAGTTGAATGGCAAGCCTAACACATGAAGTCAAGAATAGGGTTACAAAGGTGGACCGAGTAAGAATCATGGTAAAGCCCACTTATCCAGAGCACAATCTGAGGTTGATACAATACCAAAACAGATGGAACTTAATAAAAAGGAAGTGGAAACTCTTAAAAATCTACTGGGAGTCTTAGAAAAATCTAAAGAAAGTGGGAAATGCTCCCTAGCACTCTCAGGTAAATCTATTCTGATTGGTATAAATGCTTCCGATAGAATTTTAGATTCTTGGTTCATTAATTCAGAAGCTACTGACCATATGACTCAATCATCCTCCTTGTTTAGTACCTGTTCTTCCTGTCCTAGTAACCGAAAAATTCTTGTTGCTGATGGATCATACACTACAATAGTTGGTAAATGAGACATCCATATCAACCCTCATCTAGTTCTAAAAAATGTTCTGCATGTCCCTAAACTTTATACAAACTTATTGTCTATCTAGAAAATTACTTTAGAAATAAAGTGTAACGTGATTTTCTATCCTACCCACTATATTTTTCAGAACCAAGCCTTGGGGAAGACGATTGGACTTGCTAAGGAGAAGGATGGACTTTACTACCTTGAAGCTGTTAGCATTTCAAAAAATATCAAAGATGGGTCACCATTAAGTTTTCTTTCCTTATCCAATAAAAATAGTGTTTGGCTTTATCATCGTCAATTTGGGCACCCTTTATTTAGGATATTACATTTTGTGTTTCCATCTTTATTTAAAGGGTTAGACATCAAAGAATTTCATTATGACGTGTGTGAGTTTGCTAAGCATAAACAAGTATTTTTTCCCATTAGAAATAAAAGAAGTTCTATTCCTTTCCAATTAGTCCATACTGATATTTGGGGACCTTCTACTATTGTTAATGTGACTGGTTCAAGGTGGTTTGTATCCTTCATCGATGATTGTACAAGAGTTACGTGGCTATTTTTACTTAAGCACAAGTCAGAAATAAGTTCTATTTTCCCTACCTTTCACAACATGGTTCAAAATCAGTTTGGTGTCAAAATAAAAGGGCTAAGGTCTGACAATGCTAAGGATTATTTTAACCATTTTTTATCTTCCTATTTCCAAAAAGAAGGTATAATTCATGAGTCTTCATGCGTCAATACCCCACAACAAAATGGGGTAGCTGAGAGGAAAAATGGTCACTTGTTAGCTGTTACACGAGCTCTACTATTTTAGCAACATGTTCCTAAGTCTTATTGAGGAGAGGCTATTCTAACAGCTACTCATATCATCAATAGACTGACCTCTACAACTCTTGAACTTAAGACACCCATGGAGGTACTTTCCTCTTTTTACCTAAATGTACAGACCTCCAATAACCTCACACATAGGATATTTGGGTGTACTTCCTTTGTTCATGTCTATAGTAATAATAGAGGGAAACTAGATCCTAGGGCCATTAAATGTATTTTTGTAGGGTACTCATTAACATAAAAAGGATACAAGTGCTACCACCCACCCTCAAGGAGGTTCTTTATCACAGCTGATGTAACTTTTGACTAAGGTAGATCATATTTTATTCAAACTTATCTTCAGAGGGAGAGTTCACATATTGAAGATAAGGATAACGATAATTTTCTTTCCCTAGAACCAACACAACCAGAACCTACACAAACACAACCAGAACCTACACAAACAGAACCTCCACAAACAGAACCTATAGAACAGTAACCTATTTATGATACTTGGAGATTTGAACAGGTTTATGCAAGAAGTAGAGATCCTAATCCTAATCCAGCACGAGTCCAAGACTCTTCTCCTAATTTTGAAAATAAGGTAACAACAATATATGAACCTTCTTTGCAAGAAAATGCATTACTTAATCCTAATCCTGATCCAGCATGAGTCCAAGACTCTTCTTCTAATTTTGAAAACAAGGTAACAACAATATCTGAACCTTCTTTGTAAGAAAATGCATTACTTGATTTTGAAGATGATGATCTCTATTTACCTATTGCCCTTAGAAAAAAACAAAGAGAATGCACTAAACATCCTAGATGCCCATTATCCTATTTTATGTCATTTGATAAATTCTCACCAGCTCATAAAGTATTTTTTGTGAGTCTAAATTCTATTACAGTTCCTGAAACTCTATCTAAAGCACTATCCCAAAAGGAATGGAGAAAAGCTATAAGAGTGAAAATTGAGGCTTTGGAAAAAAAACCAAACTTGGAATGTCACTAAATTACCAAAAAAGAAAAAACCAGTGGGCTATAAATGGGTTTTCTCCTTAAAGTATAGGGCAGATGGAGGACTCGAGAGGTATAAAACAAGGTTGGTAGCTAAAGGGTACACACAAACATATGGGGTAAACTACCAAGAAACATTTACTTTGATAGCAAAAATGAATACAGTGAGAGTTTTAATTTCGTTAGCAGCTAACTTTGGATGGGATCTACAGCAGTTCAATGTGAAGAACGCATTCCTCCATGGTGACTTGGAAGAGGAAATATATATGGAGATTCCACCTGGTTTTAGGAATGATCTAGATAAAAAAAAGGTATGCAAACTGAAGAAGGCGTTGTACAGTTTTAAATAGTCTCCTAGGGCTTGGTTTGGGAAATTTACAAAGGTAATGTTAGCTGTTGGGTTTAAACAAAGTTAAGGGGACCATACACTATTTTTTACACTCTAAAACAGAGGAAGTCACTATCCTGCTGGTATATGTTGATGATATCATAGTGACAGGGGATAATGAACAGGAAATAGAGGTCTTAAAACAGTGCTTGGTGAAAGAGTTTGAGATCAAATAACTAGGAAAATTGAAGTATTTCCTAGGGATTAAAGTGGCACATTCAAAAAAAGGTATATTCATTTCTCAGCAAAAGTATGTCACGGACCTACTAAAGGAAATAGGGAAGTTGGCATGTAAACCAACTCAAACACCTATTAACCATAATCACAAACTTAGAGACACACTTAGAAATCCTACAGTAGACAAGGAGACATACCAGAAGCTAGTTAGCAAACTAATTTATCTCTCACATATAAGGCCAGATATAGCTTATGCAGTAAGTATAGTAAGTCAGTTCATGCATCAACCTAAAGAGGTACATCTACAAGCTATCTATAGAATTTTACAGTATTTGAAAACTAATCCTGGAAAAGGAATAATATTTCGAAAGAATAAAGGGGTGATGCTAGAAGCATGCACAGATGCTGACTATGCTGGCTCATAAGTGGATAAAAGGACAACTACAGGGTACTGTACATTTCTTGGAGGTAATTTATTTACACGGCGAAGTAAGAAGCAGAATATGGTAGCTAGATTGAGTGCAGAGGCAAAATTTAGAGCAATGGCATAGGGTGTATGTGAATTACTTTGGTTGAAGATAATCTTAGAAGACCTAAAGATCAAAGTGGAAGGACCAATGAGGCTCTACTGCGACAACAAATCTGC
>JBBYHM010000004.1:76724-89880 GCA_038381775.1 Adansonia rubrostipa | reverse complement strand
ATAGAAAATAGACTAGAAGGCTCATACGGATTCTTTGTGCATTGAAGTAAAGTCGTCCATCTTGATCAACAATGGCTAGAGGTATGTTTAATTAAATTTTACAAGCTATTTTTTGAAAATTATCTTTCCCTCTTGATAGAGTTACGATCTGGCAAGAAATTACCTCCCGTTCTGAATTATGGTAAAAATCTTATGCAAAAGTTGTCTTAATCTAAGAGTAGATCATCCTCAAATCCTGAAAGTCCTATCTAGGATCATGGTTTATCACAAAATTAAAACCCTGGGGGCATCTCTATAGATCGAGGTGCCGGGGGCACCCTCTCGAGCCAAAACAAAGTTACACAACGAAGGAATACTCCCAAGGTTCATCGGTCGGACTCTTTACTGGAAAAAAAAAAGGGCTAAAAGATGGTCTATAATCAGGGCTTTCTTTAAAGGAGGAGCCAAGAAAAGCTTCTAAAAACAAGAAATAAAGAATGAGAGTTAGAAGGAAGGGACCCCTATGAAGTAGAGCCTTTGAAAGATCTTATTTTTTATTGATCAATAAGTAATTTTTTGTTAAAAGGCCATAATTACCACCTAGACTTTAGGAGAATGAGATATAAGTAAGAATTAACTGTAGAAGATATACACCAATTGTAAATTATGTGTAAATCCCTAAAATTGTGGGAAGTAGTTATCTATTTTTTAAATCAGCAAATTTAGTTTCTCAGTTAAAAGCTTATCAGAAAACTTGTATAAATGGCCTTTTAGAGACTTTTGATGTAGAAAAGAACTCAGAATTTTACCTCTAACTTTGACATGATATCAGAGCTATAAAATTCTGTTACATATTTTTTTAGCCTTAATAGCCATTTCTCTTTATTTTTTTCCTCTTTGGCCTTAATTACCATTGTTTCCAATCTCTTCTTTGGCTTTAATAGCCTAAACCCATTTTGTCTTATCCTAAAGGAACATGGCTGAGACTAAGATACCTTTTAAGTGCACTTACTGCAAGAAACCTAGACATATTAAAGAAAAATGTTGAAAACTAAATGGTAAGCCTACTTTTGAAAGCCAAGAATGGGGATACAAAAGAGGACAGAAGAAAAGTCAAAGTCAGGTTCACTTAACCTTGATAGATTCTGAAATAACTCTAGAACAAAAAGAATTCAATAAAAAAGAGATTGAAAAACAAATAATACTGTTAGGATCTTGAGCAAGACCAAATCCAGCAACACATGTTCCCTAGCAATATTAGGTAAACTCATCCTTTCTTATGGACTAAGTGCCTTAGATGGAGTCATCATAGACTCTTGGATCATTGATTCGGGAGCCATAGATCATATGACCAACTCCTCTCTAAAATTTTAGAATTACACTATTTATCCTAGTAATAGGAAGATTCTTGTAGTTGATGGGTCCCTCATCACTATAGCGGGTTTAGGGGACATCCAAATTAATCCTTAGATTACTCTTAAGAATGTGCTCCATGTTTCTAAGCTTTTCACCAATCTAGTCTCTATTCAAAAATTACCAATGACCTGAACTGTACTGTTGCTTTTTACCCAACTCATTGTGTATTTTAGGATTAGAATACGGGGAAGATGATTGGAGTTGATAAGAAAAGAGTTGGACTTTACTATCTTGAAACATCAAATCAGTCAAAAAGTGTCAGAAGTAGCCAATCTCTTTCTCTTTTGTCTCGTTTTAATAAAGATGTTGTTTCGCTCCATCATTATCGTTATGGGCACCCTTCCTTTAAAATTTTGAAATGTTTCCTACATTGTTTGATGGATTAGATATTGAGGACTTTTACTGTAATGTGTTTGAGTATGCAAAACACAAACTTGTGTCATTTCCTACTAGCAGAAAAATGTTCAAAGCCTTTTTATTTAATCCATGTTGACATAGGGTTCATCTACTTTTCCTAGCATGACTGGTTCAAAGTGTTTTGTCTCATTTATTGACGATTGCACTAAGGTAACTTGGAACTATTTACTTGAACATAAATCTGATGTGAGTTTTATCTTCCCTAAATTTTTTAACACGATTCAAAACTAGTTTGGGGTAAAATGAAAAGAGTTAAACCTGATAATGCTAAGGATTATTTTAATCAGATTATGACACCTTAATTTGAATAAGAGGGCATAATTCATAAATCCTCTTGTGTTAATACCTCTCAACAGAATGGGGTTGCTGAGAGAAAAAATAGTCATTTGTTACCCATTATAAGCTCTTTTGTTTTAACAAAATGTTCTTAAGACTTTTTGGGGAGAAGTTATCCTAAAGCTACTCATCTCATAAATAAACTACCCTTTAAGTCTTTAGATTCTAAATCACCAACGAAAAGCCTTTCCCAATTCAACCCGGACCTTACTACTTCCAATGGCCCCACCCCAAGGGTATTTGGTTGTACTTAATTTATTCATGTGCGTAGTAACAATAAGGGAAAGTTAGATTTTAGAGCCATAAAGTGCATATTCGTTGGGTATTCTCCAACCAAAAAGGGGTACAAATGCTACCATACACCTACCAAGAAGTTTTTCTTAATCACTATTAATGTAACATTTGAAAAAGAAAATCTTATTTTACCCAGCCTTACCTTCAAGGGGGGATTTATTTGGGAGATAAAGACAAAGATTGTTTTTACTACCTTTGCCTATTCTTAATTTACCTCAAGTTAAACCTCAAAACCAGTCTCAATTACATACCAGAAACCAAAAGTAGTCACTACAACAAGTTGAATCTCAAAATCAGATTGAGTCACTACCTTTATCCCCATAAAACCCCTATTTATGACACTTAAAGATATGAGTAAGTGTATTTAAAAGGCAAAGTTTCAGTTTCTACTTCAACACATATCTAAGATTCTGCTTCTAATTCTAGAAATAAGGTAACAATCTCTGAACCCACTACTCAAATTGAAAATATACTTCTAAGGATGAAAATGTTGACTTAGACTTACCTATTGCAAGTAAGGAAAGAAATTTAAGAGAATGCACTAAGCATCCCTTATATCCACTATGGCATTTTCTATCCTTTGATAGATTTTCACCATCCCATAAACTTTTTCTCATGAGTTTAAATATTATCGATGTTCCTAAGACTCTATCTGAGGCATTATCTCAAGAAAAATGGAGAAAAGCCATGAAAGAAGAAATGGATGCATTGGAGAAAAACAAAACCTGGAAGATCAAAGAATTACTAAAAGAAAAAAAGTTTGTTGGTTGCAAATTGGTCTTCTTTATGAAATTTAAAGCTGATGAAAGACTTAAAAGATATAAGGCCAAGTTGGTAGCCAAGTTTTATACTCAAACCTATAGGTAGATTACCAAGAAACCTTCACCCTGATGGTGAAAATGAATATGTTAATGGTTTTATTGTTATTGGCAGCAAACTTTAGTTGGGATTTACACCAGTATGATTTTAAAAAAAGCATTACTACTTGGTGACTTAGAGGAAGAAATATACATGGAGATTTAACCTGGGTTTGAAGAAACTATGGGAGTTAATAAGGTATGCAAATTACAAAAAGCATTGTATGGTCTTAAACAATCTCAAAGAGCTTGGTTTGGGAAGTTTGTTAAGGTAATACTTGCTGTTGGGTATAGACAGAGTCAAGGAGACCATATTTTGTTTGTAAAACACTCAAAAACAGGGGAAGTGACAGCCTTATTGGTATGTGTTGATGATATCATTGTTACTAGGAAGCAGAACCTTTTGAAGCAGTGTCTGATGAAAGAGTTTGAAATAAAACAATTAAGGAGACTGAAATACTTCCTAGGAATTGAAGTGGCTCATTTAAAGTAAGGTATTTTTATACCTCAACAAAAATATGTTACTGATCTTTTAAAAGAAACAAGAAAATTGGCTTGTAAACCTGCAGAAACACCAATTGATCCAAACCATAAACTTAGAGAAGCAATAAAGGATCCTATGGTTGATAAAGAAATGTACTAGAGGTTAGTTGGCAAGTTGATTTATCTCGCGCACACAAGATTGAACATAGCTTATGCAGTATGTGTAGTTAGTCAATTTATGCATAATCCAAGGGAAGTGCATCTACAGGCAGTCTACAAAAACCTACACTATTTGAAAGCTAATCCTGGAAAAGGAATTCTATTTCAGAGAAATATTGGTGTACTACTTGAAGCCTATACAGACGCTAACTATACAAGATCATCGATGGATAAAAGGCCTACATTAAGGTATTGTACTTTCTTTGGGGGTAATCCGGTTACATAGAGAAGAAAAAAACAAAACATGGTGGCTAGATCGAATGCTGAAGCAGAATTTAGAGCAATGGCACAAGGTATATGTGATATACTATGGCTAAGAATACTACTTAAAGGCTTAAAGGTTGAAGAGAAAGGACTTATGAGGCTTTATGACAATTTATTAGCAATAAATATTCACACAACCTACCCAGTGCAACATGATAGAACCAAACACATAGAGGCAGGTAGACATTTTATAAAAGAAAAATTAGATAGTGGTTTGATCTGCTCACCTTATATGTCTACCGTGGACCAGCTAGCAGATGTGCTCACTAAGAGTTTAAACAAAACAAGCTTTCAGAAGAACATTTCCAAGCTGGGAATAGAAGACATCTATTCTCTAGCTTAAAGAGGACTATTAGAAGATCATAATTACTGCTTAGACTTTAGGAGAATGAACTGTAGATAAAAATTAGATGTAGAAGATATACACCAGCTGTAAATTATATGTAAATTCCTAAAATCTCGGGAGGTAGTTATTTATTTTTTAAATTAGCAAATTTAGTTTCCTAGTTAGAAGCTTATCAGAAAACTTGTATAATTGTCTCAAAGAGACTTTTGAAATTTATATATAAAAAAAAACTTATAATTTTACCTCCAACTTTGGCAATTTTCTGTTAATCAAATTATTTTTCATGAAACATGTAGTAAATAATGCAAGAAACATTTTTCAAAAATCATTTTTCATAAAACAAATAGACCTTTATTGTATACCTACTTCATCCCTCACAATTTGGCTTTTTTTACCTATTCTTTTCCTATCTACCCTTCTTGACTCCTTCCTTTCTTGCCTCCCTTTCTTTGTCTCCTCAAAGCTTTTTCTTTTATTTCCTTCTTGTTTCTTTCGCCCTTTTTTCCCAATGACTGATGCTTTTTCTCCATCACCTTAAAAGATTTTCAAAAGATTTTATTTTCGCATATAGTAGATTATAATCTATGCATTATTATTTGTATATAATTTTTTGTTAAGAAATTCAATGTGATGAAAAATTAAAATATGATATGCTAAATAAAAAAAGCTTTTAAAAATCATTTTAGCTTGCGTTATTTATTCAAATTTTTATTTAGTTATTCAAATTATTTATAATTTAAACTAACATTTATATTCATAACTAATGTAAAATATATTAAAATAGAGAAAAAAATTGCTGCAACACAGTGCGGGTATACATGCTAATTCAACTAAGTATTGTAAACTTCGAATCCAAGATTAAATGTATTTTTCCTAGTAAACACGTATAGATTGAATAAAGACACAAGAAAAATAATTAAAATATGATATGATGTGAAAAAATAAAATGAATAGGATTTAAGTATATGAAAATATTAAAATTTATATGACACAATTTATTAACATGTGAATACATAATATCTTAAATATGACTATAACACTAAAAATAACATAAAAACATAATACAAATACGCTTATTATAAAGTATGATAACATGTATATTTTTAACTTTTCAAAAGAATAATAGCATATCTTTCTCCCTTTTTTTCTTCAAAAAAAAATAGTACACAAAAATTTTTTAGTCAAATTTAATATTGAGAAGTATGGATTTAAACTCCTTCAATAAGAGGAGCATACACCAATTGATTTAGTCAAATGCTCGGATGCAAAATAAATGAATAATAACTTCAGCAAGATTTAAATGCTTGCACAACTTAGCCTGCAACTTGGGAGCATAAGTCAAGTGTACTTAATATGAGTATATGTATAATACGAATATATTTAATTTTTTGTCTGTGTTTTTATATATTTAAAAGATTATATTTCTAAATTATTTTAATAAAAATAATGATTTTAATTTAAATTTAATTATAAAAATATATATTAATATTAAAATTAACATTTTAATAACATAATAAATAGTGAGACAAACTTTTTAAGTTAGCTTAAGGGTAAAAAAATTTAAAAGTTTTGGGTCACGTCTTGACCAACCTATAAATAGGCCTATCCAATACCTATGTCCCATGTATATTCAATAATTAATATAAAAATATAATCCTTTAGATGTAAAAAAAAATTAGATAAAAAATTAATATATTCACAAAAATATACCCGTATCTAACACTCACGGTTAAATCTGAGTAACATTAGTTATTAATATATGCAAATAACTTCAGCAATGGAAGTCGAATATTTATCTACATCAGATAGAAGAAGAAGATAAGATATCAGTAGCGGCCATTGTACACTAGTCTGCATATGTATACCTCATAGCATAAGAACCATTTGAAACTTATCTACATAAATTTGGCAGAAAACATTAGAGAATGCTCTAAAAATTGGGAAATTCCCATTCCTTTACAGCATTCAAAAACAGGGATTTAACAAGAATTTTTATTGGAATAATAAGGAATTTAAACAATCATCCCATGTTCTAGAAGTTCCTGCTTTCAGAGGCTTGCTCTAGATAACACTTTTAAAGCCTCAGCAATCTCATCAGCTGTTGCTCCACCTTTAATGCTGGCTATCAAGGGGCTATCGACAGGGACGATGTCGTCTCTCAAGTCAGTTGTTCTAAGCAATGCTTCAGAGCCCTTTGTCGTCACATCCTTCATGATCAAAGTCTTATGAGCCCCAGGTATCAATTCTTCGTAATCGGTGTCTCCACTTTCGCCAACAATGACAAACATGTTTGCAACATTCAATCTCCAGCGCACAAAAAGGTACCTAATAATCAGAACCAACAAGTTTCTTAAAGCATTTAAACACCAGGGGTGTTTGAGATCCTGCCTAAGAATCAAGATCCATTTTAATAAAAAAGTATTGATCTGCATAACGGTACCTGAGTGCCTGTGCTCGAGATGCAAGGAGAGGAACAACTTGCAGTCTAGTTGAGCTCCTGCAGTACATCGGATGGCAACGGAGGCCTCGCATCCTAAGCTTCTGCCTCAAATCATCCACTTTCTTTGCCTGTAAAAGCAAGCCACCATAAAATCTAAAACAATAAGAAATGCAATTAATTCTTATGCTACCAATAGTCAAATTAATATATCTACCTTACTCAGATCCTTTACAAAGTATGCAACACAGTGGGCATTGCTCGATTTCACGTCTTCCTCAATGGGACTAGAAGAAGATGAGGATTTTTCTTCTCCTTCGGGGTTCGTCAACTTCAAAATTGTCTTCTTTAGACCCTCATAGCCCCAGTGATAGGCAATATGAGATGCATAATCAGGATCCGGAAAAAGTTTTCCGTCTTCTTCAGTATAAGTTCCAGGGTAATACACTTCACTGCCACTGCTACAGATCAGAGCATCAAAATCGGTTACTTGAATCTTTGCTGATTTCAAGAACTCTATTGTTTCCGAGATTGGCATAGCTGTCGACATAGCAAACCCTGTGATTCTTGTAGTTTGAGTATCCAGCCGAACAGCCTTATGTAAGTCCTGTACAATTTGAACCATCTTCTCCTCGGGGACCCCATTGCTGTCATAGCAGTCAAGTGCTATAACAATCAATCTACGCCGCCTCCTCAACATTGGGTACTTGCTGGCCACGTTTTCAAGCTTCCCTCCTTCATTGTCTTTCGAGTTTGTTTCCGGCTTCTTAATCTTGCTTAAGACTCGTTTTACTTGGTCTTGCAGCTCAGGGTCACCAGAAGACGAAGCTAGAGGGTCGAAGGATCCGTTTAGTGAAGCTTTTTCTCCATCAACTGAAAGCCTAAGGGACATGTCTTGCACGTCTTTAAGCGAGTCGTTTAAAGATGATTCTTCAGCAGCAATTTCATCCCCCGGTGTATCGGTTTGCCACTGAGGATGTCTCATTCGACAAGCTGCCACCTTGGTCAAGTACGTACGGCAGTGTTCAGGCCATGAGTATAAGTGTATATTCTTCCAACCATTCTTTCTGCACTCATGCCATAAGTTTTTCTCCGATACCAACTTAAGCAAGGCTTCAGCAATCGCTTGCTGATCATGGGGATCCACAAGAAGGCCATTATTTAGTGCCTAAAATTCATAAAAAAGAAATATCAAGATTTGAACTATTATAACATTTGTATAAGTAAACGTACAGAAAGATGACAATGGGGTTATTACAGAATTTTTATAACTTTTTGAACAAACAGTTGCTACAAAGTTCTTAGTCCCTTGTTTTCAACCTTCCAGGTGGACAGCTATACTCAAAAGCTCCGGAAGGTGTACCGAGCAATACCTCATGATTGAGAGATATAGTCATTGTTCTTACCCGCTGGATGTCAACCGGTCCACCGTTTTTGGTTGCCACCATTGGAAGTCCATGGGCTGCTGCCTACATTATATTGAATAAATAGAGATCAAAGTTCTATTTCATTGTGCTCAATAAGGTAGCATCTGGACAAATAAGAGCCAATAGGAACCAACCTCTATTAACGTAAGTCCAAAAGGCTCAACCAGAGCAGGATTTATGAAAACTCCCTGCCGTATTTTCATTCAGTTAGTTAAATAAAAACAAAAAGCGCATAAGGTAGCTCCGATAAATACGAACTCTAATTAACCTTTGTTTTTGCTGCAAGTCGATAAATATCTGGAACATCGGACTGTTTGTGATGCTTCGGATAGGCCACCAGCCCATAGAGGTCATACTTGTCAATAAGTTTCAATACAGTTACAAGCACACTAGCATTCCCACTGGACATTTCGTCAATATCATCCCTGTTCCCCATTATAAGTGTCTGCGCAAAAAAAAAAAAAATTAGTATTATTAATCTGTCTTCCGAGTCTGTAAATCATAATTGTTACACAAACTAACTTACAAGATTAGCAAGCTCTCGTAAAGGACGACACTCTCCAAAGGCTTTCAAAAGAGTGGTTATGTTCTTCTTTGGATCAGGTCTAGATAAGGCCAAGATCATCGGCTTGTGGGGATTTGTAAGAAACCTCATCAACTGCCAAACATAGTCGGAAGAATCAATAACAGCTCCATTAGGATTTCCGAACAACGAGTGTCTAATACAGCTGACCTACTTACTTCTGACCATATTGTTGGAATTGCCTTCGGAGATGACCCATCAGTACCACCAATAACTGTGGCCAGTTCTCCATCGACCTCAGGGCCATCCTCTTGAACTACAACACTGCTGAAGTCCATGCCAGGGGGAATAACCTGCAAATAAATTGTACTTCAAAGCCAAAAGAAGAGATGCAAACAAAATGACTCAATAATGTCCCATTTTTCGTTTCAAACTTCTAGTGGCCTGTGATTAATTTGATTCTCACCACCATCCTAGGCATGTATCGGCCATGACAGTTTACCCCACGTCTGGCACGGGCACGTAAAACTTTTTCAAGCTTGACATCAAACCCATCGTAAAGTCCCCACTGCTCTTCGATCTCCTGCTTGGTACTCGTAATGACCAGTTCTGCAACATCAAGGGAAAGTTCTTCTGCTTCAATTCTTCTCATAATCTTGTATGTCGAATTGATGTCTTCCTTCGACTGTCGTCCCTGTTTAAGCAGCTGTTCAAGCTTGTTTCTCCCAAGAGAGTGTCCTGTTAGAACCATTGGGACATTTAATGCACCTGAGAGAAGAGCAGCACTGTCGCCGGCATCAGCGTAATGACCATGGATAACATATGGCCACACGGGTTGGCCTCCACCGATTTGTTCGCCTAGCACTTTCGACATATTAAGAATATGAGCCAGAGCACCATCTACGAATTCTTGAATATATGGCCACAATAATTCTTTATGAAGGTATTTATCACGTGGACCGAAAGGAATCCTTATAATGTATGCCCCACTACTCTCTCCGATATCGTTGCCATCTGCATCTTCACCGGCAGTTGTTAGCATTTCCGTAGGCTCACCGTAGCTCCAATCAACTTCTGGTGACGAGATTTGCCGAGTGAAAAGATCTACTCTGTACACTCCTGGCATCTTTGCAAGAGCCCTAGAAAGCTCTACCACATATTTGACCTGAGGATCGTTTTATTTTTATTAAAAACAGAAAAGAAATGAAGTGAGGCAAAAATGTCAGCGATAGTTATGTTTGTCGTAGAATACAGCATTTACCTGTCCACCAGTGTCGGAATCTCGACCAAGCTCCATGTTATCTCCTCGGACCAAACCATGCAAACTGGTTTACAAAGAAGAAATGTAGGAGTGACAAAATAACTGATGAAGTAGGCTTAAATTAATCGACTAATCTTAACATGAATTTAAGATTGATGCATACTAGGGAGAATGATACCTGATAAGGACAATGTAGAGTTTTTTTTCCTTCTTGTCATCTGACCACACTTCCAAGTTGGAAAAGTTTCGCTGGAACGTTTTCCTCGGGGTCTCAGCTTGTATCAACTCACCAACAGCATCTCCCTTCTCTCCTTCTGACAAGTCTTCGGACAAGTCATCGGTAGCATCCTTGCGCACTTGTTCACGTTCCCATCTCCGCTTTGCCAATCGTTGCAGTTCTTCCCATTCCAACTATTTACATCACAAGGTTGAGATTTGAGTCCTCTAAATTGTTTCACTTTCACTGAGTAAAAGCTCTCATTTCAGGTTTCTTAGCTTCAATCTATGTTACTGGACTTAATGGGACAACGTCATACTTAGGAACTATTCTAGCAAAACTCTCATTTAGCCACAATAAAAAGGAAGGAACACTTTGAAAATTGTCAATTCGCAGAGATAAATACCATCAATAAGGAATTTGTTCAAATGCAAGGTACCATCTAGATGTATGAGCAAATACAAATTTGCAAGCCGTAAATTGGAATGGACAATCGAGAAAGACAACCCGACCAGTCCTCACATATGCATATGGACATCCAAAGACATGCATAGACGCAAATATTCATTAATTCAGTAAATTTACTAATTCCAGTCATTTTACCAATCCTATAAAAATTTTTAAAACAAAAACTCTTATTAGTATTATTCATGGTTTCTTGCTAACTTTAGTAAATATTAGGTGTAAGCTATATTACTCGGAATTAAGTATGAGTGTCTGATGCTGGTATCCAACATGGGTATGTTCAAACTTTTTCTAATACTTTCATGCATTTCAAAGGCCCTTGAAATATCATATTCCCATACCCATGTGCGGATATGAGTCAAACACGGATACTTTAAGAAAAATGAAAAGCGATAGCAATATATAGATGTCAGTTTTGTTTTTTATTTAGGCTAATCATGCATACTTGTAAATTCTGCGATGCATAAAAATGAATCCAGGGCTACTCAGCCTGAAGAAAACAAACAGAATCTAGACTAATCATAAAGTAAGTCATTAAAAAAAATAAAAAAAAGAGCCAATACAATTCGAGAATGCCAATTACTCAATCTGATTCACAATTTCCCTCTCTTTAAGGGCACAAAATTATAGAACAGATAGAGTAATTGCATTCACCCACTTCTTGCGGGAAAAGGCTGAAAAAAACAACTTTTAACATCCATCCAACATGCTTACAATATATATATATATATATATATATATATATACACCTATATATATATAGGTACCTATATTAATAATCGCCTGAGTTCTATATTTCCATATTATCTTCATAAAAAATTAAATATTTAACAGATATGTATGCTTATTTATACATCTACTTTTTCCTTCACATGAACCACACCAAGGCCAAGTGTACTTTTTACTGCAAATAGATATACATGTCCTTGAACACTTTCATCTTAAAACAGCTTTGTTGGAATTCCAAATTGAACACTTTCATTTTAAAACAGCTTTGTTGGAATTTCAAATAACCTAACTCACATATTTATGGACTATGATGCATACATACATACATACATACATAGTTACAAACACATAATATACAAAAAATTACAACGGTACGAAGGATAAAGGAGAATGGACCTGCTTCTTTTTACGGGTAAGGTGCCAAATCCGCCAGCACATGTTTTCAAGCCTGGAGCTACGTTCCCTGGTGTTCCGGGTGGCGACAACCTTGATCCATGTCCTATGTAGATCGGTTTCATCAACACCTGTCACCACCTCTTCAACAAAGTACTTTGTCGGATTGAAATGACCCCTTTCTCTCAAATCCACCGCTGTTGGCTTTTGCTCCTCGATAGCTGATGCTCCACTGTCTAATATTGCTTCCAAGTACCCATTTATCCACTCGTTCCCAGCCATTCTTTTTCTTCACTTTTTTCCCCTCAAAAACAAATCAGTTGTACAGCTTTCTTGGCTCCTCTTCGCCTAAGAAAACTTGGGTTCTTCTTTGTTTGTTGCGTTCTTCAATATCAAAGAATTACCAAGGAAAGCTTAACAACAAAGAATTGAAGATTTCCTCGTGTTTAGGGTAGAAGAAAGCGCCTTTTTGTTTTTTCCTTTTTACTACTTAGAACTCAAAAACAAAGTAAAAATACAAAGTTTTGCATTTAAAAATCGATATGAAATTAAAAGAAAAAAAAACACTATGAAAGAAGATATCAAGGGAGTTTTGTCTTATTTTCTGCGTTAAACATTTTTGTTTCCAAAAAGGAAAAAAGAGAAAAGACTGAAACTTAGTTTTGATGATGGCGGAATTGGTTTTTGGTTGGAAAGAGTCCTATGAGAGAAGGAAATGGGAAGAAAACCACCATTAAACTAAAGAGAAATGAAAGTTAAGGAAGAACAAAGAGAAAGAGAAAGAGAAAGGGAAATGGAGAGAGAGAGCTAAATGTGGGAAAGGGAACACATGGCTGAAGAATAGTGGGATCAAGGGATGAGGACACGTTTACAAGAAAAAAAAAAATGGGAATTTGCATTTTGCATGGTAATGGAAAGCTTTACTTCACAGTTCACACACTTTGAAGATATGCAAATTGCCAAGGATGGGGCGTGTATGGGGGTGGATTTGTCTTTTTGTTTCTCTACCTTTTCAAAGGATTGTCCGCTTCTTAATGCTATTTTTGTTGCTCTTTTCCTAACAAAACTCCCAGCGGTTTGTCATTGTGGCTCC
>JBBYHM010000004.1:10094-29867 GCA_038381775.1 Adansonia rubrostipa | reverse complement strand
AATCATTAGATATATTTAATTTGAAGATATTAAATTGGAAAACATGTGGGCTAGGTATAACAAATCAAAATTTGATTTGGCCTATATGCTGGGAGTGTTAAAGAATAGTAAAGTGTTAAAAATAAATTTTATATTAATATTTTTATATTTTTATAATAAAATATTTAAATAAAAATATTTTTTTAATAATTAAATAATAATTTAAATCAAATTGAGATCAATAAAATCTAAACTTAGTTCACTTTCAGCCAAACCTGTTGGGCGGGGCAGCCGCCTATACGGGACTTCCGCTTCACTCATTTCTGTTTTCTGCCTGGTCACTCCTTTTCAAATATAATAAAGTTGTAAGTGGATGATTCGTTGCGGCAAAAGTATATTATTCTATGACTTTATGAATAATTCAAAGTGGAGGTGCTAACCATTGAATTAAAAATGATAGTAACCAATGTAATTTTACCAGGAAATTTCTTCTCTCAAGATTTTGATTCAAGATCTGATGACCCTTTCAATCAAGGTCCAAAATTCCAAACCATTGATAGTGTACAATGTAAGCTTCAATCTAAAAGACAGTGATAATTTTTTGACTATTTAACTTAGGGGATCCAAAGAGAAATGGCATAAGGGAAGCCATGGAAACAGTTCTTGAAGAACTCCCTCAAGAAATTATTGTCAATATACTGTCAAGGCTACCCGTCAAATATCTGATACAATTCAAGTGTGTTTGCAAGCCATGGCGGTCTCTGATTTCTGATCCTCAGTTTGCCAAACTACACCTTGGACAATCAATGAAGGACAGCAGCGACGCCTTTAGCAGCGGCTATCGAGTCCTTCTCTTTACCGTTCCTCTTGAATCTGTAAACTGTGAAGCCTCTGGTGATGATCTTGATCATGATCATGATCATGTCGACCACCTTGAATTCCCGGCGGTATTTATGAAGGCTCCTGAATCTGATGAATTGGTCGATCACCTTGAAATAGGAGGGTCTTGTAATGGTTTGATTTGTATAGTCTCCGAGAACGGCCGCATCTTCTTATGGAATCCAACTGTTAGGGCTGCCATGGAAGTGGCTAATAATGGTGGTGATTTTGATCCCAAGGGTTCTTATTTTTACGGCTTTGGTTATGATTCCTTGGCTGATGATTACAAGTAATTAGAGCTGCTGCTCGCCATTCTACTACACCTAATTCTTCTGATCAAACCGAAGTTGAAATTTTGTCACTGAAAAGTAACATTTGGCGACGGATTGAAGGCATCCAACCTGGCTTTCTCCTCCATGGAGAACATGGGATTTTCCTTAATGGAGCACTGCATTGGCTAGCGACAAGAGCAAATGATCCAAACAAGGTCTTCGTAATCGTTGCATTCGACATGGTGGAAGAGAGATTCCATGAACTGGTCCAAATACCAGACAACATCGAAGAGACCAAACAGATTCATTCTTCGATGTTTCTGACGATTTCAAGGGGTTGCCTCTTCCTGTTCTTCGGAGGTGGTTACGGTTCAGAGCTTGAGGCATGGCAGCTGAATGAATATGGAGTCAAGTCTTCATGGACGAGATTGTTCAGTGTGGATAGAGAAACTGTTCCTGGATACAAATACTGGGAAAATCCATTATACTATACCAAAACTGGTAAAGTTGTGTTAGAGTATGATGGACGGGATTTAGTCTGGTATGATCCCAAAGAAGATACATCCAAAACTTTTACCCCAGAGAATGACTGGGATTGGTTTCAACCTGCTATCTATATCGAAAGCCTGGTTTTACCGGATTGGTATATATTCAGCTGAATATTGGACACAAATATGCATTCTATATAGATATATTTAACTTTTTAAAGTTTCATTATATATATATATATATATATATTTAGAGGATCGTATTTTTGTATTTACATTTAACTATATATTTGATATATGTGTTAGATACGATTATTTAAAAAAAATAAAAAATGTGGGTATTACAGGTCTGATGCATATCCAAAGCTTGTTTGAAACCTTTTGTGTTTCACTTCATCAAGAAGTTGAAGATGTGTTTGTTCAGTTGGAAATTCGGCTAGGAAAGGATTTTTCCAGAGAATTTCCTTGTTCAAATGAGAATTTGCAACAGTAAGAATATGATGATTGATTGTTGCTTAGACTTCTAATTGGATGCAAAACTTTTGTTATTTAGATTTCTTTCAAGTTACTTTTGTATTTTCACTTCTCTGATATTTAGATGGCGTCATTGCCAAATTAACAAAAAAATTATAAATTAAACTGGCATAATGGGAAGCTAGATTGGACAGTACGAAAATACAAACCAAAATCCAAAAGGTTAAGATTTGCCAATTATGTCATCTAGCTAAAGCCATAGCAATCAAATCGTCATAGAAAAAATGGAAAAGAAAAACCATTTATTTCGTACATTAGGAAGGGAATATAAGATTTGACACATGCGGCAAATCTTAAAAAATAAATAAAATTCGGCACAAAATTCAGTAGTAAATAAGAGAAAGAGATAAATATAGTGTAATAAAATAATAAATATTATTCACAAAAATTAAGAGATAAAAAGCATTCATAAAAGATGAATAGATTATAAATGATAGTTATGAGAAATCAATGGATAAAAAACATCAGTTCAACCAAATATTAAAAGATAAAAGATACGTAATGTAATAAATATTAACTGATGTTTTTCTTCGTAAATCTAAACCACTTGACAAGACAACTTTAAAAATCATGCTAGAAATATATTGAATTAATACGATATAAAATAATATATGAATATAAAAGTAATAAAAAGAATGATATAAATATACAGATATATTAATATTTATATAAAATAAATTATTAATATATCAAAATTTATATAAATGTATATAATTATAAATAGGATTATAACAAAAAATAAAATAAAATAATAAACAAGCCCATAGATTTTGCTAGCTTTATCTAGATAATCTTTTGTGCTTTTATTATACTTAAATAAACCTTTAACTTTTAATTTATATCGAAATAAGCACTTAACATTTAACTTGTACTAAAATAAGCTATGAACCTTTCATTTATATTTAAATAATCCTTAACATAGATTAACTTTTAATTTGAAATAAGAATTTATTTAGGTATAAACTAAAGAATAATAACTTATTTAAATATAATCTATATTATCTATATCTATATTGTAATATTATGTCTTTGGTAAAGTTTGCTGCCACTGAATCAAGTGACACCAACTTAATTAAAAAATTATCAAAAAAAATTATAAACTAAAGGTAGTATATTATTAGAATTATATGAGTCATTTTTTTTTTGAAAAAGATAAAACAAAAACCACTTGCATATTATTTTATCCTCTTAAAAGAAGTTACATGCCGGTAAATAACCTCTTTTTTCACCTATATGTTTTATATTTTTTTTTACCTACAAAATGGGTATATTATAATCTAATACTATTATAAAAAAGTAACTAAATTTGATATCACAAGTTTAGTGATATCAATTATGTTAATGAATTTACTAAAAATAATTCAAATAAATTTATTAATAATAAAAACTAAAGATATATATATCTTTTAGTATCATGCAATCCATGTAAATTTATTATTAAAAGATGCAAGTTTTTAACTTTTCACTAAACCACTATGTATTGTTGTGCATGATTTTCATCTTTATTTTTATAATATATTTGTATATTATTATTTTGAAGAGAAAAATTCACATGTCTTTTCATATGTAATAAAATTTAATATTAAAAAAATACCATTTAAGATATTGGCCAAAAGAAATAAGAAAACCCGTTAGCTAAGTTTCTTCATTCAAGCCCAAACATGATCCGACTCAAATATTATAGGAACAATAACTGACCCCATTTATAATATCTCTGATTAAGATAATGCCGAGTTAATGTCATTAAATCAAACGATGCTAATTTAGTTGAAAAATAATTTTTTTTAAAGTACTTGAGTTATTGCCATGACTTCAAGAGGTAGCTTGTTATCTATAATATCTCTGGTTGAGTTAATTTTATTAAATCAAATGATATCAATTAATTAAAAATTAATATAAATAATTTATAATTTTTAAAAAATTAAAATAAAAAACATTTATCTATTTTTATTTTTTTAAAAAATTATGTACAATTAAATAATTTTATTTTTTTATTTACAAATTTTTACAATTTTTTTTTCACTCACAGAAAATGTATTATAGCTTAGTAAAAATATAAAGGCTTATTCGAATTAAGTGAAATAATTCAGAGCCTAATATTCATATTTTAATCTAAAAAATTACTATGAGGAATCGAACCAGGGTCCCCTAGGTGAGCTTTTTATTCTACGTTTTTGTTTTTATTTTATTATTTATTTATTTATTTTTTGTGTGTGGGAAGGGGGCCTTTTCTCCTTCGAGCAAATCACAACAAAACTGCTTATCGTTTGTTTCTTCTCTCTACAAAACCCAGCGTTTATCCGAAGAAAAAAAAGGGGGAAACTTTATGGCAGTTGTTTCAAGTTCAACTATCTTCTCGAAAGCCTCCCTTTTTCACCACATTAATGGTTTCAAACGCTTCTCTTTTTGCTTACCCTTTTCCTCTTCTTCTGCTGCTGCTGCTTCTCTTTCTTCTAAGAAAAAATGGCGACAACCTGTGGCTTCCTCGTTGCTAGAGCTTGGTGGAATCAAAATTGCTAAAGATGGTAAAAGGAGTGCTTCTTTTTATGAACTTGGGTTTTGCTTTTATGCTTCTGTTGACTGTTTCCTCGACCTGGGGCCATTTCAGTATTTGCGGATATTGCATTTTAACTAGATGAGTTGATCGATTCTTGCATTTTCTTTCTTTAGTAACAGTAAATTTTTATGGGTAATGGGTATTTTCCCTTATTTAACCTAATTTCGAGCTATCTAGATATGCCTCTTGTGCGTTCAAGTTGTATTTGATAAGAAAGTTATTTATGGTCTATTGGTTTGATATGTTTTGGAATGGAAGATATTTATAAGATGATTAGTCTAGGTGGATTACACCCTTCTTGGAATATAGAATGATTGAGAATTTTCTTCAATGAAACTTACTGTTGATTTTATTTTTTATTTTTTTTGGTTTGAATATTGTCATGGTATATGATTTGATTTTTTATATTAAATTAGTGAAAATTGATTTATGATTTTATGAGTATTCATAATTTACTATTGGTTTTAGTATTTTTTCGATGGTGGGATTTGTAGATGTGGTGAGGGATGATCCAACAAACAATGTTCCGGATACAATTTTTTCAAAACTGGGACTGCAACTCCACAAAAGGAATAATCATCCTCTAGGGATTCTGAAGAATGGGATATATGAGTATTTTGATACCAATTACCCTAACATGTTCGATAAGTTTGATGATCTCTGCCCGATTGTTTCAGTCAAACAGGTACAATGCGGTCCATACTCCATTTTCTTTTCCTTTTTTATCTTCCTCTTGGAAAATACCATTGGATGGCAAAATAATAGCTTTTGAGTTTAGATATTTCTGTAAAATCAATCCTATGTTCTGGTTTAGAATAGTCGGCTATGTTACTAAGACTCGGGTCTGAGTGTCAGACACAAGTATGTGTTCGATATGGGTATGTTGAATTTTTTCCAAGATTTCCATGTATCTTGGGGGCACTTGAAGGATCATATCCCCTTACTCATATTTGGATTTGCATAGAACACGGGTACTTCAAGAAATATAAAGAGTCGGAGCAACATAGACAGTTGGCCTAGGATCTTTGAAAAATTTAAAAATTTTGTCTCTGTATTTTTTTGTAGATAACAGAAGCTTCTCTGCTTGTGTATTAACTTATGGATTTCATATCTTACCATGTAAGCTTAAACCTCTCTGTATGTGTTTGGTTGTGATTTAGTGAATGAGAAGGAGAGAATAGTTTTGGATCAAATATTTTGAGGTTGTAGACTTTTTTTCTCCTTACATATGGTCCACTGAAGCATATTTGTTTGAAAATACATGGGCTCTCTAGTCAACTTCTTAAATTGACCATGTGATTTTGAGTATCATTAAGCCTCTACAATCCAAAAGGGTTTTACATGTTTGCATAGCTGTTTTTGTAGCTCTGCAAGCAGTATGACTAGCCAGCAAAGATCTTATTCTACCCTTAAGTTTTTATAGAGACATTCATTTCTGAAGTGATGGAATGATGAATGAATTAATTTGCATACATATATGCAAACTTTGATTTCCTTAAAATTGAAGTTAAATGTTTCAAGAAAATTTTCCATGCCTATCTAAGCTCATATACTCATCAGAATTGTTCAAAATTGTACTTTTATGGATTCTAGACCTCTATTTTATACAAATTTATGTTTCTTAGGATTGGATTATAGGTAAGGAAGTTATTGTGCTCCTCTGAAATGAAGAAACCTTTTGTCATCTGTTTGATGAATTAATTTCATCGTCTTAGTTATGTTACAATATGTTGGATCATTTTTTTAATTTTGGATTCTTGGAGAATGTTTTTGAGGATATATATTTGTTTGTGAAGTAAATCTTTTTTTTTTTTTTTTTTTTTCAGAATTTTGATGATGTTCTGGTGCCTGCTGATCATGTAAGCAGGAGCTATAATGATACATATTATATTGACTCTCAAACTGTGCTGAGGTGTCATACAAGTGCTCATCAAGCAGAACTGTTGAGAAGGGGACACACTCATTTCCTTGTAACCGGCGATGTTTACCGCAGAGATTCTATAGATTCTACCCATTACCCTGTGTTTCATCAGGTTTCATTTTGTTGAAAATCTCTTCAATTTTTATACTAGCTTTTTAAAATTCTCTTCTTTTAGGAAATTCTGCTAACTGCTAACTAAATTAAAATTTTGCATCCTGTGCTCCGTGCATAGCACAACCATTTGTTGGGCCCTAGAATGGGATCCTATCTGGGTCTGCATGATGAACAGCTTTGATTTGACTTGTAACCTTTGTTGTAAGATGGTTATGTTCATAATTCAAGGTTTCTTCTTTTTTTTTTTTTCTTCCTCTAAAATATATGCCCTTTTACCATGCAGATGGAAGGGGTTTGTGTTTTTACTCCAGATAATTGGGGGCCATCAGGTTTGGATCCAACATCATATGCAGCTGAAGACTTAAAAAAAAGTCTAGAAGGGTTAGCTCGTCACTTATTTGGTAATTTTTAGGCTTTGCTGAGGGATTACAACTTCGCAGATGACTATGCATATATGCTACAATGAGATATAGGAATCTAGAAATCATATTCCATATTAAGTCAAGATATTTATTTACATCATGAATGCACACTGGCTTTGGCAAGGAGTGGGAATTTTAATGACAAGAACTCATTTCAGATTTGCTTTTTTTTTTTTTTGGGAGATACCATGGAGATGTATGTACCAATGTGCAAGATTCTGGACAATCTATAAAATTTTTTGTGGAGAGAAGTATCTAACTAGCTGCTATAAAATTCTGATCGCTTGCAAAATTTTATGAAGTTAGTCGTCGAAGGTTTGCATTATAAAGAACTGCAATATACCAGTTAGCCTCAATCCGTTAACATTCCAGGTGCTGTGGAGATGCGCTGGATTGATGCCTATTTCCCATTTACCAATCCATCTTATGAACTTGAAATCTATTTTAAGGTATTCTGCTTTGTCCTTTTCTATAAGATAGTGTTGGTGTTTTCTTTAATTATGACTTATTTAATTGAAGTTCTTTGAGTCTTTTTTTGCCTTTTTCCTTGCTTTATTATAATGCTTATGGTCCTTTTGTTAAAAAAAAAAATTCTTTAATGATTGTTTGAGAGCAAAATATTTTGAGGGTGAACACAATGCTTATTGTTGTAATCATAAATTCTATTAAGCTAAATAGCGATTTGGATGTTTTTAACCTTAACTACATGTTTGTACCTTGGATTTTAGCAGTCACATTTACTTTTATTGGTTGTTGTTCTATCTGAATCTTTTTAAGTTAATGACCATTTGATGTGGTAACATTAGCACTGAGTATAACTTACCAGCGACCTAAAACAATTTTCAGGAGAAATGGATGGAGGTTTTGGGTTGCGGGGTGATGGAGCAAGAAATATTGAAAAGTAATGGTAGATCAAACAATGTTGCTTGGGCCTTTGGTCTTGGATTGGAGCGGCTAGCAATGGTTTTATTTGACATTCCAGATATTCGGCTTTTTTGGTCAACCGACGAGCGATTTACCTCACAGGTAACTTCTGAATGTTGCTCCATGATTTGAATGTTGAATTCTTGGAATCCTAATTTATTATGCCCCCCTAAGTATGATTGAGCCATTTGAATGCAGTTTAAAGAAGGCCGAATGGGAGTTAAGTTTAAACCCTTTTCAAAGGTATAAATTGAGCAAATGGTTTCTTTTACCCCTTTCCACAATATATTCTTTTAAGTGTTTAATACCTATTACAGAAGCATAACTTGACTCCTCCACTGTTTTTGCAGTATCCTCCCTGTTATAAAGACATGAGTTTTTGGATCAACGAATCATTTACTGAGAACAATTTATGTGAAGTTATAAGAGGAATAGCTGGGGATCTTGTTGAAGAGGTACGCAATTTAAATTTTGGCCAGAAATATCTTCTGAAGATATAAACATGTTCATCTATATCACTTATTGTAAACTTGCTTAACTGAATGTTTTATAGAGCATGTGTTATCAGTTTATAAATAATTATAAGTTATCGAAATGATGGAAAAGTTATTAACTGAGATGAGTGTGTTCGTTTGGCTTCCTTTATCTCATCTTTAATAGAATGCAAAACGCAAATAACTGATTTCATGGAGTTTACATAATTAATTTCTGATTACTTACGTGTTTCAAAATTCAGTGGCTTTATATGGACTTTAAAAGGTTTTCTTGCATTTCTTTGGCTTGAGATGGGAGTGGTTCTTATCCGTTTGTTCTGAAATAAAGGTTTTAGGCCACGTTACTTGGACTCGGGTGTGAGTGTCGGATTTTTCCAAGATTTTTATGTATTTAGAGGGTCCTTGAGGATCGTATCCCCATTTCCATGTCCAGATATGCATCGGATATGGGTACGTTAAGAAAAATAAAGAGTCATAGCAATGTCGGTGCCAGGTTTTTGGGAGGAAGTCATGTCAACATGACCAAATCAAAGCAGCTGATAATGTTGGGAAGCTGGAAATGATGTTTAAAATATTTTGTTGCTTCTCAAGTTTTGTTAGGTGAAGACTTTATCATTGAAGTTTTAAAGAAATAATTACATGGTAGTATGGATTTAAAGTAAATGTTATCAGATTTCTAGTTTTATTCTTAAATATGACTTATTCTTACCCCATAGGTAGGCTATGTGAAACAATTTAGGAGTAGCCGGTGGCAATGGATAAGTAAGCTGGTTGAGCTCTTTTTATCTAATAAAAGGGAAATTCTCTCAGCCGGTGTCGTCTTTGTCACCTTTGGATACCGGTGGTTCTGCATCGTAGCTTTACAAATACGATAATGTGATTTCTTGGTAAAGTATCTTGTCTCCGAATCTGTAATAGTAATTCTAACCACTTAAATGCCATTACATATTGAAGGCAGTGGTGGGAACTAGTGACTCTGCTAAGATTCTTATTGATGTACTAACCATACTTTAAATTGAATATGGAAAGGTCTTTAATGCACCACGTCAACAGGACAACATATCAGCAGGTCAATGTTGTACATGATTGGAAGTTTATGCATGTTTAGCTTTAAGCTATGTTGCTCCTCCTCTTCCTTTTTTTTTTTTTAAAAAAAGTAGCTGTGTCTGCCATATTTTCATGCATGGTTATGGTGATATGACCCTTCAAATACATGCAAAAACTTTAAAAAATTAAACATACCTGTGTCCAACACTTACACCCGAGTCTAAGCAATGTAGGCTTTAAGTAAAACAAGGATGATCACGTAAAATCGTTCAACAATCATAATATTAACCACTTTAGGGTCTTTTGATAGGTGTTTGATAGATTTTTTTTTTTTTTTTTTGGCCACTACCAGGTAAGTTTGATCGATAACTTTACCAACAAGAAAGGAATGACAAGTAATTGTTATCGGATTGCATATCGGTCAATGGAGCGTTCACTCACAGATGAGGAGATTAATGACCTGCAGGTATTGCTATGCATTTATGTTGTTATTGTTGATGTTATTTATTTATTTATTTATTTTTTAAATTTTAAAGTGTTCTTTCTAGGTAAAACAGTGTGGTAAGTTATGTTTATAATTATGACTGCAGCGGAACGTGCGAGAACAGGTGCAGAACAAGTTAAACGTCATTCTAAGATGAGTGTTATCGATACCTATGCTAAGTATAAACATTTTTTTCTGTATCTGAGATATAGTTTTTGCGTCTTGGATCATCATGCTGCACAGATTTCAGTTATCTGTTGCTACTATGACGTTTTGTGTTGGTCAAGTCCTAAAAATACAGTAGAATTATGTAACTGTGCTCAATCAAATGATCCTTGACAATGAGATCCATTCCATCCTTCATCTAATAATATTCTAACGTAATACATGCATTGTCATTTTGCTCTGTGATATGAATCTTTTCATCATTCATTCTAATTTTACTGCTTGCATTCAACTTTCTTTTTTATTTTTTTTCTACCTTTAGAAAAATAAAAAAAAGTGTTCAATTACAAAAATCTATGTTATTTTGACTCTTCATTTTCATGAAGTACCCCTTTCGGACTCCTATTTGGATGTGGCTAAGGGGATATGATCCTCCAAATATATAGAGAAACTTAGAAAAATAGTGCATACCTATGTCGGACACGTACCCGTGTTGGATATTGCAATGTGTCTCGCATAGATATGTTCACCCTTTTTCTTTAAAGTTTTTCATGTATTTGGAAGGTTATATTTTCATTCTCATGTCGGCTCAAGGAAAATGAAGAGTCTGAATTACATAGAGCTATAGTTTAGTAGTTTTGTAGCGAAAGAGAAGCTAACAGTAAATCCTATAGGATTGCCGTGTTATTTCACTAGCATGTTGTTTCAAAGGGTTAATTCATTAAGACACTAATTGCCAGAATATTAGACTCATCCAGGTCAACCACTCAAAAACTTTGAAATGTTAGTGCGTTACTGTTAAGAGAATAGCATCCAGGTCAACCAACTCTAGGATTGATATTCTGTGAAAGTTCAAAGAAATAAGATATTTGAATTAACAATTGCTTTTTTAATTAAATGAATTAAATGCATGACCCATGTAAGAATAACAGTAAATTCTTGGATATTTTGATAGGAAATAAATGATTGTCGATATTGAAATTCGAATTTTAATCTTTTTAGATATAACTTTTTTAAAAATATTTTATGAATCAATTGAATTAAATTTAAATCTGAATGTCTTCTACTGTGAGTAAATGGAAAAATGGTGAAAAATTAAACCAGATTCTGTTTCAATTTATGTACAAGAATTTGAAGAAAAACATGATCTATAGATTATAATTTTCCAGCATGGATCCTACTCGGCTTCTCACTAGCGCTCTTTAGATGCACGTCCCCGTCGACTCTGTTCAGCTTTCAATAAACTTCCGACAAAGATGATTGTTTTTATCATCCAAGTAGCCTGAATTCTCTATTAGTTTAGCCATATCCATACCTTGAAAATATCAAATATTAAAGAACTAACTGGTATACAGGTTGACCAGTTTTGTCCTAAACCCTGACCAATGGTGATAATAATTTGGTTTGATTTTAAAAAGAAAAAAATTATGGTTAATGTGAAATATTTTGGTTTTTAGAAATTTATATTAAAATTAAATCAAATGTCATATTCAACCGATTCAAATCTTTTTTTAAATTAAAGAATTTTTATAGAATTTTTAAACTTCTTACAGATTTACAAATTAACATTTTTACATTATAAACAGTTAAAAATTAAATAAAAATAAAATTTAATGTTATTTAAATAATTGTAATTTTTTAATTTATGAATTGAATATCGAATCAAATTGAAAAAACTATTATTGCTGAATTTAATAAAAACTGAACCAAACACTATGGTTTAAATCAGTTTTCAATTTTCCTCCTTTTTTTTCCAACTCTGGCCATGGCTGTCTCATGCAAATCCAAGCAAGCATGGGAAGTATCCTCGCATCTTCTACTGCTACTACAAGTTAAAAAAAAAAAAGGAAAGAAAAAACCAACTCCTAGTGTCCCATTCCAAAAATTAATGCTACTTGCCAATTGGCCCAATTCTAAAACAGCCCCCTAATCGATGGAACCGGAGCGAAGAAAGCCAGATCAATCTCTAAAAGAAATCATGGCGAAAAGGAGAAACCTTCACTCAACTTCCCCATGATATTATAGGCAATATACTGTCAAGGCTACCTGTCAAATCTCTCATCCGATCCAAGTGTGTATCCAAGCGATGGAGGTCTTCGATCTCCGATCCTCTGTTTGCCACACTGCAACTTGCCGAATCACGGAAACACTGCAACGTCAACCACCAACGAGTTATCCTCTCGACTAAACCTCCAGTTTCGATAGACTGCCAAGCCTGTAATGACGATGAAGATAACGACAAACTGATATTAGAGCTCGAGTATCCGGCACCAATAAGCAAGGATTCAGATAATGATGTCGACTTAGTTGGATCTTGTGATGGATTGGTCTGTTTGCTCCTGGATGATGATGAGCTCATTTTACGGAATCCATCTACCAGGGAATCAAGGCTATTGCCAGAACCAAGTTCCTTTCCTGATGGTGCGTTCTCTTACGGACTTGGCTACGATTTCTCAACCGAAGATCACAAATTTGTAAGACTTTGTCATCCTGATAATGTTTCAGATGAAACTAAAGCTGAAGTCCTTACTTCAAAAGCCAATATTTGGAGAAGAATCTCAGATCTCCCAACTGGCCTAGAAGTGAACGGAAATGGGATTTTCCTAAACAAATCACTACATTGGCTAGGGAGACAAGTAAGTGATCCAAATAAAACTATTATGGTAATTGTCCCATTTAGTTTAGCAGAAAGAGAGATTTCAAGAGTTGGTGGAAGTACCAGATTGTTTGGACGACAACAACAATGGAGCTGTTTTGGGGGTTTCAGGAGATTGCCTTTGCCTTTTCATTAGAAGCAATGGTAGCCTTTACGAAGGATGGCTAATGAAAGACTATGGTGTTAAATCCTCATGGACTGGATTGTTCAGCAACCAGATTGACCCTTTGCCTGGATGCAAATACTGGTTGAATGCATTATGCTATACAAAAACTGGGAAAGTTTTAATAGATCATGATGGATGGGAATTATTCATGTATGTTCCGAAACAGCAGACGATTGAAAATTTCACAATACGTGATGAAGGGCATTGTTTTCACCCGATTTTATATTCGCAAAGCCTCCTTTCACCCTGTTTTGATGATGTTATGAATGGAGAAAATCATGTACAAGAATGAAGAATTATGGGGGTAAGGCCAATTTTTTTTTTTTTCTGATTTCCCGTGCTGTTTTGGGTGCAAATGAAATGGCCGTTAGAACTTTGTGATTTGTCAATCTATGAAGTTTATTTTCTACACAAAAGCTCGAGTCAGAAAGGGTGCAAATACTCTATGTCAGTATGTCATTGCAATTATCACTAACAGGGATTAAAGGTATAGTTCTAACTTGCGGTTATCACAGACGTGGACGTGAACTTGAAAGTGTTTCAAAGTATTTGATAGAATTGCAAGCATTACGTAATAAGTAAAATGTAATACCATTTTCTTATAAAATCGTTACCAAATGACCATTACGCAACATTAGAAACGCAATTTAAGACTAAGGTAACATGTGGTATATATATGCACCATGTTGCAAACTCCATTGAGTTTTTTTTTTCCTTATGGAAAATGGGAGATAAACCTCTTGGATCAGGTAAAAGTTTGTTTTTGAACATGGTGCTGAAGAAATAACTCAATAGAAATCATTACGTGAAGTTGCTGAGTTATTTTATAGTTTTAATTTTTTTCATAAATATTTATTACAATTCATTATAATAATATTATTATATTTCTAATCATAATAAAAATAATATGATCGAAAATACGTGCAAAATCATAATTTACGTAGTGTATAATCTTTCACCCTAAGAGGGATAGGAGGAGCACCGTTACGCAAAAGCCTATAGCGGCTGAAATCTACTAAGGCTTAGTTTAGTATTTTTATTATAAAAGGCTTGGGTTAGAAAAATTTTAGGTCGAAAAAAATTTATTTAAAAAGTGAGATAAAAAATAATTTAAAAACTTTTAAAAATTTTGATATTGCTTTGAAAAAATATTGAAATGTTAAAAAAAAAAAAAAGAAAAACTGTGCCTAAAATAGTAAAAATTTAAAATTAAGAGGATAATAAAGTTATTTTATAAAAATTCAACTTTCAAAATAAAAAATTCTATATATTTTTAAACTATTTAGTTTTATAATTTTAACCTTAAAAATTAAAAATCTTTTACTTATTTAACATTAAATTTGAAATAAAATTTAATTTTAACCTAATACCATAAAAAGGAGCCTAATCTGCATTTCTTGGGTTTTCCTTTTCTCAAAGCTTGCTAGCACCTGTATCCCATTCGACTTTGTATTGTATCCATTTTACTGTATTTTCTTTGTTTGGTACGTGTGGAGTCCACAACGAAACGGGCCAAGTGGGCCCAATCTAGACAGGATGGATGCGGGTCAAAATCGGGTTAGTCTTTTACTGAATGCTGGAATCCGCATTCTATTTGGATTTTTCGAATAAGGGCAATATGAGGCCTAGATTCTGGAATTGGACAAATCCACTTATTTCCAGCCCACTTGAAATTCCTTCCTTTCCCAATTTCTTTTTTAACCTCTCTTTTGTTCTTCGAACTTCAACCCTTGCCGACGCGAGCTCCGTCCTCCTCCAACGCCACCTACGAATAGGCTTCTTTTTCTTTCCCTCGGCTGAGTCGCTCCGGCAGTGGCTCATCAAAGCCGCAGTCACCACGGACCTCTCCACCAGCTTCGTTAATTTTTCCATTAAAAAGGTGACTGCAATTTGAGCTATTTTGAAACTTTAACTTTGTTTTATAGAATTCAAATTTTATGTTTATGATTCATGGAGCGATCTTTTTTTTTTCATTTATAGTTTTTTATTCTTTTGCGGTTTTACTGATTTTATAATTTTGAGGTAAGATAATCTATACATTTCTGCTAAATTGGTGGAAATTATATTGAATCTGGTTGCAAATGAACCTTTTTAATCTGAATTGAAGTCTATAAAATTATGAATTTCGATGTTAATTCATGATAAAGTTGTTAACAATATCATTTTTTCGTCTTTTCATTTAACATTTATATTCTTGATGAAAATTGACCTCTGAAATTAGTATCTGTGTAATTGTAGTTATAATTATGATTGGGACCATGGAATGATAGGACGGATGGTCCTGAATATATTTTATCAATGAACCACTAACGTATTTTTGAATTTTCAATTTCATTCTCAGGTGAGAAAGTGTGATCTTATCTATAGAAATTTAGTTATAACTACGATTAGTGTTTTGATCATGGATGATTCATCATTTTATTTAATGATTACGAGTATTTTGGCTGATGTTAATTTAAAGACTTCTTTCAGGTGATTGGAAAACAGTGTGAACGAATTGAAGTTCATCTTAATTGACGCAAGGAATTTACAGCTCTTGTTTCCATCAAGATGACAGATTCAAGTGCGTCCCAGCATGATGGAGAAGAACCAAGGCAATCCGAGACAGAACCTCAACAGTCAGAACAAGGTAAAACTTCATTCTTTTTTATTATTTTTAGAGAGTTATGTGTGGTTTTTTTTACTTATATAACTAACTCTTTGATTTTTCAGTCTGCAATTTCTTTAGGAAGCCTACAAAGGGCAAAAACATAAGGAAAAGGACAATAAACGAAGATGAAGATGAAGACTCCCAGAATGGGACATCTCTGTTGCACAATCAGAAAAAGGCTTTGAAGCCTGATAATAAATTATACTTTTCAACTGGACCCTCCAAGAATGCTGCTGCCAGTGAATCAAATATGGAATCTGACAAAACGATTTTTCAATTTGAGTCTTCGAAGGAAATTCAAGTGCAAAATGATAGCAGAGCAACAGCAACCTCAGAAACTGAGACCGAGTTTACAAAAGATGCTCGAGCTATACGTGAGAAAGTTCTTAAACGAGCGGAGGAGGCTTTGAAGGGAAAAAACGCTACCCCTGGGGGAGAGAAGTTGTATACAGGAATGCATGGCTATGTGGACCATAAGGCAGGGTTTCGAAGAGAGCAAACAGTTGCCAGTGAGAAAGCTGGTGGGTCACATGGACCTCTCAGGGCTTCTGCCCACATCAGGGTGTCAGCAAGATTTGATTATCAGCCGGACATCTGTAAAGACTACAAAGAAACTGGTTATTGTGGTTATGGAGATTCATGTAAGTTTATGCATGATCGTGGAGATTACAAGTCTGGATGGCAGTTAGAGAAGGAGTGGGAGGAAGCTGAGAAAGCAAGGAAGAGAAACATGGCTTTGGGTGGCGATAATGATGATGATGAGGCAGGGGTAAACCAGAGTGATGATGATGAGGATGATTCCTTACCCTTTGCATGTTTTATTTGCCGGCAGCCTTTTGTGGATCCTGTTGTTACTAACTGCAAGCACTACTTTTGCGAGCATTGTGCTTTAAAGGTTACCTTATCATTCCTTTCATGTAGATTATTATTATTATTGTTGTTGTTGTTGTTGTTGTTGGTTTTTGTTCTAGTTTCAATATCTGTTGGCATTCGATGTTCATACTTTATTCTGCCAAACTTTTTTGCTTCCTTGCATAGAAAGAATTATTTTTTTATGGTCAAACTTGTTTCAAGTTTGATGACATGGTTTCACTTTCTATTATCGACTTGTGGTTCCTCATGTTTGTATCACGTCATTACTATGGTTTTACATTTTTATTCTCATTTGAATATACACTGACCAAGTGTTGCATCTTTTGTTCTTTCAGCACCATGCGAAGAACAAGAAGTGCTTTGTATGCAACCAACCCACCCTTGGCATTTTCAATACTGCTCACGAGATACGTAGAAAGATGGCTGAAGAGGGTAAAAGATAAGTTCATTGATGTTTTTGCTTTAACATCTGCAGCCACGAACATTTTTATATCTTTGTTTAGTGTTGTAGTAGAAGATTAACCTCTCTGTATACCTTATTAAAGGAAATGCATTACTTGCTAGACACCGGGGAAATTTTTAGATAATGGAGTAATATATATTTTGAAATAATTGTTGCTGCAAGCATGTGCATTAGGATTTAGGTAAAGCATTCTTTTTGAGTCATGCTGCTACCAACTTATCATCCTTCTTTAAGCATTGGAAAAAATCATTTCAGTCCTCCTTTATTTGTCCCATAGTATTTTCCTTTTACACTGTTCATTTGTTAAAGGAAGTTTATTTAACTCAGTACATTGGCGTTTTGTATGGGAGTAGCACTATGTTACTTGGATTCGGTTGTTTCAGATATATATGGGTTTGCTGAATTTTTTTTCCAAGTTTTTAAATATATTTGGAGGATTGTATCCTCATAATGTGTGTCGGGCACAAGTGCTTCATGTAAAATGAAGAGTCAAAATAACATAGGAGTAGCATTCCTTACTTTTCCCTAAATCTCTTTTCTTTCTCCGATTTTATGTTTTCTTTGTAGTTTTGGTTGTTCGCCTAATTCAAGTTATTTGTAATAGAAGGATTGTCTTGCTGTCAGAATAGCATTCGTTTTATTTTCCCCCCCCCAAAAAAAAAACAAAAAAAAAACTATAGCGTGGTTGGTTTATCAGGTTAAGAATTCTGTTGTTTTTCCCAATTAGAAGAACTTTTCTATGTCCATGGAGGTAGCCTGGATTGTCATCCTATATTTATACTTGGCACACAGCAATCCTTATTAGGTTTGCTTGATTCCCTATGTCGTATACAATTAGTGTTAAGTGCAAATTTATATCCAATTAGTTTTCAGCACTTGAATTTTGAACATTGAAGAACTCTTCAATTCTGTAGTTATTCTATATGTAATGATAGCATTATTATTATTATAATAGGTGATTTAATTTTCAATTCTACTTTGGTTTCGGGCTGACGAATGAGTTAGTTTTTGAGTATGAACAAAACTAAAGGTACTTCTTTATAGACATGTGCCTCGGGTCTGTAATTTTACAATTTAAAAAAAAGGTTAATATTGAAATTATTAATATAATAAATGTAATAATTGTAATTAAAGATGTTATGAATTTCTAGCTACGCATTATATTATGACAAATCATACTACATTTTACTTGATTTTTTTTTAAATATTTTAATTTCGTAAGAATCTCTTGTATATATTTTATATAGATATTCTTATGCAAACCTTTTGAGTAACAATTAGGAAGAGTTTTTTACAGGAAGTTCTTGGAGTTGTCTATTTAAAAGCAACTTAATAACAAGTAAAACTAAAATAAAAATAGAAAATGGATCAACAGAACTAAGGCTGAATAGACAATCATATGCAATACAGAATTGAAAATTGGAATAATGTGTATACAGAATTTGAACTGTAAGTTGTTGAATGTTAGAAAATTTTATTTTTATTTTTTTGTAGCAGTAATAAAGAATATTCATGGTGTTCCTAAGATGCCAATTACCCTGTTACTACCCTTCCCCGTGCAGTAATTATAACATTTCTAACTCGAAATAGCAGTTTGCAATAAACAAATATTAGTCTGCAAGAATCATCATTCAACTTCATGAAATTAACAATGGCCGATAATAATTCAGCTTGATGAGATCAGAGTCCATGCCTCCATGACACCTACCGCTACAGTCATGATCTTTAAGGATAGTTCCTTGGCAGAGGTTAAGGCTGTCGGATCCAAGATAGCTCCATTTGGACGAGGACTAGACCTGACAATATTAAATAAATTATGATTATATGATACGAAAAAATTTAATGTCAACATGACTTAAATGCATTAATATTTTAAAATTTATATAATATAAATCATTAAATTATGAAGATTTATATAAATATAAAATATTTGAAATATGATTTTAACATTTTAAAATACACGAACATGATGTATTCCCCGAAAAGCCATGATTTTTTTGCTCTGCCGAAAGTCCAAAGCATAGAAAGCATTCCCTGAAAAGAGCAAACAATAGCTTATGCCTATAAGATAAAAAAAACTGAAATCAGCTACTTAACCTATACTTGAACTCAAGAAATGGATTCTTTTCATCAAAATCTAAGGATCCTTGACCCTAATAGTACTTTTCTATAATTGATACTTACATATCTAGTTAGAGCTGTGTTAAAAATAGCAAGAACTAAAGCTCCATGAGGAGGACAGAATTGTAGGAGAAAGCCTCCAGCTCTAAGGTCTCTATATTATGCATAATCACTGTGTCCAATGTGGCTTTTGTCAACTCCCAAGTCATCAGATACTTTTTCACCTGCATAAAACTTCCAAGCATAAATCTTGGTCTAAAACTCACTGCCAAAGGCTTGACAACCTTCTTAGTTTATATCAAGTTTCGCTACTAGGGAAAAAAAAAAAAAAAACTACCCCATAATTGAAGCGTAGCATGCTTTAAAAAGTCCACAATTTCTGGCATGAATTGTTCATTTGTAAACATTTGCAACTTCATATAGTTTCCATTAAGAATAAGCGCTTCCATTCTCTACAAGAACACCATGCATTTCAAATGATATTAGCTTCCTCTTATCTGAAAGTTTGTGATGATAAGTTCGTTTGACAGGATTCCCGTTCAAAATATTCAACTCTAAGCTGAT